>MUZH01004159.1:0-50251 GCA_003012965.1 Juglanconis oblonga | reverse complement strand
ACTATATACTGCTAGCAGAAGGTTAGCTATTTCTTCTATATTAGTAATCCTTAGGGAAAATCCTTGCAAATCCCGATCGAGAATATATTCGATAATACTTTGCTCCTCGAATTCTATTAAAAGCCGATTATTTATTAGTATAGTAATCTGAGATATCTTGCCGTTTAGTCGGTCGCTAAGTGTAGTTTGCAGTATATTATATAGCTTAGAAGCGCATCGTTAACTTATTTTTTTCGATGATCTAATTGCATCGCATGCAAAGAGGATACGGCTTTCTTAGGTATAGAATTCCATTATTTATTATTAAGAAATTATATATCGAATGTAATAGGTTGCGTTAATTGAAAAAGTGACCGACTCGATGTTATAACCGACTCGATATACAACCACGTTATATATATAATTCTTTTTATAAAAAACTCTTAGGATCTATTAATAATCTATTATAAGACGATTAGAGTAAAGTAATATTATGCTATTAGAAGCTATTTTACTATACTAAGTATAAAGAGCAGAGATAAGTTATATAAATATGCTAAGATATATAATACTAGTATATAGTTTCTTTATTATACCTTATTTTATATTTTAGTTAAGTAAAACGTATAATAGTATAGTTGTTAGCTAAAGCAAATTTATAGTAGTAGTAATAGCTACTAACTGCCTTTAAAACTAGTGTTAATATATATATCTGCTTAGTATCTTTATTATACCTTTATTTACTAAGCAGAAAGCACGGCAGTCAGCTGAATCAAATGAAACCACACTAATCTGCTGAGCCCTAATCCTAGAGGGGCCTAGATGGCTTACTAGCCGCGCGGCTGCGCCCGTAGTGTACGTATAGTTTGGATTGCGGGGTACCTCTAGTGTGGAGGTGAGTCGCTGCTCGGTTCGCGCCGAGGGGATCATCGACATGTGACTGTAGCATACTTACCACAATAGGCATCGCATTTATTAGCTTCGAACCCAATTTCGCAAACGCGATCCTGCTTCCCGCAAATTCACAGGCACACGAACCCACTCACCACTGGTCCGTCAATCTCATATCCATCAGAACACACACTTTCACATGGACAACCCTACACCCCCTGCCGCCGTAGGCTCACCCGGCTCCGAGCTGGGACGCGACGGCGACGGCGACAAGCCGCGGCTGACGGAGGAACAGAAGCGCCAGAACCACATCTCCTCCGGTACGCGGACCACAACCAACGCAACCCACCCACCCCTCCCCCCTCCAGACGTGTCTCGCTTCGTCCAGCCCCACGACTAACCTTCCGATCACACACCTACAGAGCAGAAGCGCCGCCAGGGCATCCGCCAGGGCTTCGACAAGCTGTGCACTGTCGTGCCCGGGTTGGAAGGTCAGGGCCGCTCCGAGGGCCACGTCCTCAACGTCACCACCAAACACATCCTGGATCTGATCGAGGAGCGGAAGCATCTGATCGCCCAGATCGAAGCTCGCGGCGGCGTCGTCTCCGAGTCCTTTAAGGCGTGAGTGCTGCCCCGGATTCCCGACCCAAGGTCCCCCCTCCTCTGCTACCCCGCCCCCCAAAATGTGCAGGGCCCTCATGCCCAGGGAAACGGACTATCGCTGATACATATCCGCCAGAGCGACGCGCATCGACCTGAGCGAGGTCGATACCCAGTACATCCGCAGTCCCAGCAACGATGGCACCAATGGCGGCGGCAATTCCATTGGGACGTAAGATGCGGCTGTTCGTCCGTCCAGTCCAGCCTCGACTGGCCATAGGAATTCAGCTTCGCGACCAAGCGAAGCACATCGGCCCAGGCAGCCCATCCACGTTACGCAATCGAACCATTTCTTGCCTTGGAAGTCCCAGGGAACGACCAACGCAGATGCATAGGAAACCAGTGGCCATGCCGTAGGAGTTTTATCCTTACGGATTCCACCTCATAGGAGCAAAGCGATGATTTTATGGGAGTCAATGGGAAAACGGGAGAAACTTGGGACCCCGTCGAGAAGACATGTATCTATTAATAGTAATGGATTATCCTGCCCTTTGGAAGGGTCTTGGTGATTTTGAGTCTATCAGTGCCTATATGCGACACTCCTGGCCTTAGCTCCTCTATGGTGTTACCAGAAGACCGCTCATTATCGTCCCCGGCTATCTGCCCGACGCCGTGTATCTGAAGTGTGATGGTGTCGTTATACCAATGGGGTATACAGACGCACACCAATACGCTCCTACAGACCCCTGGCCTGACACAGCTTTGTCTTTTCCAATTCGCCTGAAACCTTCAGACTTCTGTCTTCTATAGTGTTCTCAACATCTCATGTCGTGTCGCCAGTGGTGCCGTCGACGCAGTCACGGGAAGAATGGGGCCGAGAAGGCACAATCCCGGTCTTCCTCAGAATCCTGGGCTAGGTATGCTGAGAGGTATAGGTGTATATACCTTGTCACTTGAATCGGAGCATGTCGGCTTAGGCACCAAACATTTGCCACTCCGGTCCGGATGCCATTTACCTCTGCAAAGATCTCTGTCTGCTATGCAGAAGTGAATGTCCGGCAAATTTGTGGAGCAAATAAAAGTGACAGATTTTTGATGCAGTCGTCGTCCCTGCTTCGTCTCTCAAGGCTTCGGGATGCGGAAGGGATGGGCCTCGGTGTTGTAGACATAGTCGTCGAGGGATATCAGATCGGGCTCGGAGAAGATCAGGTAAAAATACTTGAGTGTCTCGGCCAGCCAGAAGCTCTGGACAAGGTGCCAATCGTCAGCACACCACTCGTAGCGGGCAGGGAGGGACCAAGGAAAACTCACCTCCATCGAATCCACTCTCTCCGGACTCACGTTCCTCGTGACGTCCCTGACGGCACTATTCGCCCCGCTCCCGGTATCCGTCAGCTTGCGAATCGCCATGAACATCTCCCACGCCGTATCCCGCCACACCTCCTCCCCCGTGACCCTCCACATGTAGAACACGCTCTCGATCGCCTCCGGCCGCAGATAATACCCCTGCGCGTGCACGCTCGAGAACCCCCTCGGCAGCCTCTGGTTCCCCTCCTTCTTCCAGCGGCTCTCGTCCCACCAGCACCGGCCCAGGTTCGGCTCCTTGCACGGGATGAGCGTGAACTCCTCCGGCATGACATGGGTCGGCATCACCTTGTACGCCCAAGCGCAGCCGCGGGTCAGCCGCGCGCCGGTGTCGATGTCGTTGTAGAACGAGAAGAGGCGCCCGCCGAGCGCGAACATGCCGCCGGCGTAGCAGGTCAGGTGCTGACCTTGCGGGACGAGGTCGATCGTGCCCTGGCCATTGGAGAAGACGTTGCCCGAGAAGAGGATGTCGATGTCTTTGTCGGGGAGCATGGGGCGAAAGAGGAGGTGGTTCTTGGCGGCGGTGGTCGCCTTCTGGTACATGTCCCTGTAGCTCTCGTCCAGTCCCCCAAGAAGCATATGCATCTTGGGCAGATACTCGTACAGCGAATCTGCCATGGAGCCCAACGTGAACGACCCATCGCTCACCAGGAAGCCGTTCGCCACGTCCACGAAAGTCGGCCACATGCCCGGCAGCTTGCTCTTCGACTGCGTATCCTGCAGCTTCCCCTTGACGCGCTCTACGGCGTCAAAGTACTTAGGGTCCCCCGTCAGCTGCGACAGCCGCGTGAACTCGAGCGACAAGCTGCCCACGTTGGCCGAGATCTCGCGCGTCGAAGGGGTCAGCTCGCCGGCCTTGGCCCTCTCGAAGTAGAAAGCGTTCGCGGGCATGCGCAGTGGCGTGTCGAAGCCATTGTAGAGCATATCGCCCAGCTCGACCGCCTTGAGCAAGAGGACCGTCTCGTTGGAGAGGTCGTAGGCGGAGAGCAGGCCGCCTAGGTAGCGGATGTTGGTCTCGAAGAGCGAGCAGACCGTGCTGCCGCCGGTGGCGTCCCAGTCGATTTGCGCGACGTGGGCGAGCGCCTGCGTGAACTCGGGCTTCATGCCGAGAATCCAGAGGGAGTCGAGGGAGTCGACGAGCGTGGCGCCCCAGCCGGAAAAGCTTTCGGTGCCGGAGAGAGAGATGGGTCTCAGCTCGTCTCTGCCCCAGGCATATTTCCGGTAGCTGTCCCAGCATTGCTTGAATGTCTTCTTGACCTCTCTCCTGCGGCTCTCTTGGACCCAGTTGGCGTCTTGGTCGAAATCATGCTGAATTCGAGGTAGTTGGTGAGGAGTGCCGGTGGGAGGGTATTCGTATTTGTCCACGGGATATTTCTGAGGCCTTTTGGACCAATCGTAGCTGCTTCGGACGTACTCGAGTGGTTTGGATGTAGTCGACCAGAAGTCGTTGGACAGAGTCAGGTATGACATCAAGAGAACGAAAGCCACAAGCACGACCAGACGGGACGGCCTACGGCGGCTGTTTAATATAGCCATTGGCTTGCAACGGTCGACGAGGAGGAGATGAAGAGACCATGTAAAACAGCCGCGAAAGGTAAGAATAGCGAGAATGTGCCAACAAGACAGTGGGATAGAAGGGTTGGAGGAAAGAGAAAGGAGAAAGGAGAAAATAGAAAAGAGAAAAGAGAAAGTGTCTGCGTGCGCGTTCTTCAACAAACGCTGTTCTCACGCCAAAATAGCACACGCGGAAGGAGCATATCGACCGGTTGCGGGCTGAGAGAGCTTAATAAGGATCGCCTCTACCTAGGTCGAGGGGGTAGCTGTTTCCATCCAACAACACGCATCCTAGCTGCCGCAGTAGGGAGTCTATCCCGGCTCGTTCATGGTTCATGGACCTTGTGAGCTGTGTCCAGGTTCCGCCTGGCGATCGGGCCAGGCCCTCGCCCTCGCTCTCCTCATCCGGGTGTTTGGATGGTCCACATGGATTTCATGCTCACTCGACAACTGCCTGACTGCCTGACTGCCTGACTGCTTGACAGACGTGAAACCGTCTACAGTACATAGTACTGTGTAGGCGATGAAGAGGGTTTGAAACTGGAGAAGGGATGACATCATCTGGAATGGCGAGCCTCGTATTGACATGTGGAAGACACATATCCCGAATTGTGATGGCCAGGGCTGCCAGGGCTGCCAGGGGACCTGCAGCGCGGGAGCGTCCCGGGAGAATCATCAAGGCTATTGAGCGGGTCGTAGCCCTAAATAGTATCACAACAGACCGCCGGTAGGTACAAAGTAATATGCAATCTGAATATCCGGGTTGAATCACCAGATGTCCGGCTGTCGCGTGAAGAGAGGGTCGTACATACATCGTAAGTAGGCTTGGGCCGAGATCATCACCGGGCCACCATGTCCGAACTGGGAGTTGGACGCAATGCGCCAAGTAGAGAATTTTGTTTACTTGTCTCAACCAGGCGGGCTGGCTCTAAGCCAAAGACCGGATTGATTCTCTTGCGTGAAGGACGGGACCATCGATTCATGAGGCGCGCCACCGCATCTCGGTCCCGCCGCGTCACGGCTCCGATACGAACGTGGGTCGCCGACGTGGGCCGGCCATGGCCCCGCAGGTGCCGGCAACAAGACTGCGGACAGGCGAGTAGTATCCCATAGTGCTGACGCAACCTGCCCCGGACCAGGAAGCCCAGGAGCTTGCCGACGGCGCACGCGACAACATGGCAAGATTCGTACCGGCGTGCACGGCTTCAGGGGTTGCAGACCGCTCTTGTGCAATCACAGACACACGGGGCTGAGGAGATTATGAACGTCGTCGCATTCTCAGCGCAGGCCGAGGATGTCTTGCGCCCAGCGAGTAGCCCGGCGTTCCATGGTGCTCGCTGCTCTGCCAAACTTGGGTGACCCGGTAGTCGCAGTGCTCGAGCTGCTCCGAGTTGTCGTGTCTTTCCAATCGCAACCTTCAGCTCTTGGAGTTGATTATGTCTGAAGCTCATATCCGTCGTGCACTTTGTACTTTACTAGGCGATGCGTGGTTGGGAGCATCTGTCGGGCGTGGGACCAACCGGCCGGGACTTGTATTGCTAAGTACCTAGGTACCTACCTACCTACCTACATAGGTATCCAAGTACTGAGTGGGTTCCAACACTCTTATCTTATCGCGACCTTCGATTTTCCCGTCTCGTTCCCAAAAGTTCTCAACTTCCCGTCGCAAACAATCCATCAACAACACCTTTCCCAAAACACAACCACCACACAATGTCGTCACTACGAAACTCAATACAGCGCCGCTCGCATCGCGAGAGAGGTCAGCTGAAGGAGCGTGAGAGGCTCGGTCTCCTCGAAAAGAGCAAGGTACAATGCGATCTACACGCGTCCGCCATCCGCCAAGGTTCTTGCTGACCCTCATCCAGGACTACAAACTCCGAGCAAAAGACCACAAGAAGAAGCAAACAGTTCTCAAGAGCCTGAAGCACAAGGCTGCCGAGCGAAACGAAGATGAATTCTACTTTGGCATGCTGTCCCGGGGCAAATTCTCCACGGACAAGCTTTCTGGGGGCAAGAGGTGGACCGGTACGGTGGCTGGCGACAGAGGCAACAAGGCCATGGACGTCGACACTGTCCGACTGTTGAAGACACAAGACATTGGATACCTGCGGACCATGCGGAATGTGGTCGCAAAGGAGGTCGACCAGCTCGAGCAGAGGGCAGTCATAGCCGGCGCATTTGCTGGTATCGATCCCAACGAGGAGTCAGATGACGGGGACGACTTCGACAGCGAAGATGAAGAGGCGCCGCGGAGATCCAAGACGCAGTCGAAACCCAAGAAGATCGTGTTCGCCGACTCCGTCGAGGAGGTGGAAGAGAAACTACCAAAACCGAAGGAAGACGACGATGTGGATATGAGCGATGACGACTCGGAGAACTTCGACAAAGGGAAAGATGCGGAGACGCTGAAGAGAGAGCAAACTGCGGAGTGGTTACAACGGAAGCTGCGAAACGCGAAGAAGAAGCTGAAAGCGCTCACGGATGCTGAGAACGAGCTCGAGATACAACGGGCCCGGATGGCAAAGACCCCGACAGTGGGAGGCATCGCAAAGAACGGCAGAAAGATCAAGATACGCGAGCGTAAGAGGTAGAGCATGAACACCGCGTTCATGCTAAACGGGCGGAGTTGCTAGGCCAGGAAGACCATGAATTTGACGGGACAGAGGTATCATGGAAATACAGTACAAAAGAATTCTCACGCCCACATGCACCCGCGGACTCGCCCAGACCATTACGATCCCGTCATGTTCATCGTACACATCATGACATCCTGCGTCTATAACTTCTCAGAAGTCACGCACTTGGCAAATAACCCGATCAACCCCGTCAACGCCTTGAATGCGACCGTCGCACACCATAGAAGGCATTTGAAAAAGGCACCCAAGACCGATATTATCATCCTCGCGCACCCTGGCATGCCGTCTTTGTCCTTACTCGAGTGCTTCTTCAGATCACTCGTCTGGCTTTCCAAGTCAATCTCAAACTCCTCCAGCCGACTCTTCCCGGCCTTCTTCTTCTCCCCGGTACCGATTCTCGAGCTCAGTCGGCTGATCCGGCTCGAACTCCTGTCCTGCCGGCTGTTCCTCCCGCTTCCGATGGAGGGCGGCGGTTCGAAGACCTCGACTCTGTTGAATTCTCCATCTGCGTGAGCAACAAGCACCAGCGCAGCAACAACAACATCAACCAGATACACCGAATCGATCTTGGAAGCAATTCCCGTATCGATCTCCAACCATCCGGTCCCGGTACCGTCCTTTGTCAAGCGAGCCAGATGGCGTGGCGATTCAATATGCTCCAGCGTATACTCGGTTCGCGACCACGTCGGATTTCTCTCGACCGTGACACAAAATGGCATGGCCAACGCGGGATGCACAAGGAAATGGTTCCCGCTGTCATCGTCCCACACCAGCCGTGCACACTCGCGTTCAGCAGTCGCACAGGCTGCAGCATTCGTGTACTGCGTATCGATCGCCATTTTAGCAGCCACAGATGGGAACAACATGGCCACGAGTCCATCGTTCGGCGCATGCCGTCTCTCGCTGCCCTCCAACGTTGTGGCAAGAACCTCCTGCCAGCCCTTGGCAACGGTCTCCTTGCTCCCGCTCACATTGATGCTCTCACTGCTCCCGCCAGCGTTATCCTTTGGCGGCACAGGCGGCTTGTAGACCTTGGTGGGATCGAACCGCGCCAAACTCACATACGCGGAGGTGCTCGTTGGGTCCAGCTTCATCCGATAAAATGGCTGCTGTGACTTGGAGGCCAATGTGTACACAGGCGCGTCACGCTCACAGCTGACCTTGAACGTGTACACCCGTCCCTCGCTCGCCGCAGCTTTCCAGCCGTTCGCCACCTTCCAATACTCCCGCAGCTGTTCGGTAGAACTAATCTCGGGCGGCGCGGACGGGTGAGCCGGCTCGTTGGCGCGAGGCGGCGGCCACTTGCGCGCGCCCGTAGCGACAGTGTTGGTCGTGCCAACACTGCGCGGGCTGCGGAGGGGAGGAGACTGCGGCTGCTGGTTGCTGCGATTTCGCGGGGACGTAGGTTGCGTGTCGGAGGTGGGCGAGTACAGGCGGCGACTGATGGCCTCGGGCGGGACGCGCGTCGGGCTGGTTTGTGTTGGGTAGTAGTCTTGCTGGGCGAGGGGGAGGGCCGGGTTGTACTCCGGGAAGATGGACCGCATGGGCGCCGCTGCTGAGGCTCCTTCTCCTGGCTGGTCGGAGTCTGAGGAGAGGGGCAGTTTGGCGATAGAGTTGCGCGACAACGTGCTGTTTTCCCTCACCAGCGTCTGCGCTTCTGAGAAGGCTGTTCCACATCGTGGCGGAGGGTCAAATACTGCGACGGGGGCGGGACGCTGTATCAACGGCTCCGCTGGTCTGTCGGAGGATGGGGAGGTGTTGGCGTTGGCAGAGGAGAAGGGTGCAGCGTTTGCAGCGGATGAGCTCGTTTCCGCGGCGGGTTTCTTGCCATCCCGGGTGGACGTCTTCCTCTCCAAGGGCGTTCGTCTTCCTGCTTTGCTTGGCGAGTCTCGAGACACGGAGTCTATCGACGGTCGTGGGCCTGGGGTACTGTTCATTTGGTTCCTCGATGGCGGTCTGTCTTTCGGGAAGAGGGAGAAGGCCCCTCCTTGTGGTGGTCCAGCCGACATGGTTGCAGCCTACTGTGCTTCGAGCAGGATTCTGAGGATCTCGTCGTGTACCGGGCTTCTGCTAACCCCCGGTCGTCCAAAGCGAGCACCCAGGCTCGGTCTGTGTTCTGGCGTGGGAAATCGAAATCTAGTCCGCTCCACTATTCAATGCATGGTTGCTGGCACCCGTATATAAGTCGCACAAATTCGAGATCCGAGCCCAAATGCCACAGCGATCCGATCACAGACTGCACATTGAGGAACATAGGGCAATAAGTAAGGAGGAACGGCCAACCTGCAGGAAGACACGGCAGCCGCAGAGTATATCACAGTTCACCGCAGCATCGAGCCGCCCGTGTAATCCACCCACAAACTCGAACAAGCACCTCCCATTAGCCCAACCCCAGCCATGTTTTGGGCTGGGCGTCTTCTGCAACGGCTCACCGGGATGCACCACAATGGCGTCGCTACCCGCTCGCGCATCCCACACACACACACACACACACACACAGAGTATCAAGTGTGTCTTTCGCCGGTCCGATTGTGTGGAAGTCCTAAGCGCTGTGGGTCTTGGGGACCCCGTCCTCCAGAGCTAGACCGGATCCTCTCTAGGCTGCAGATCAGGATCTGGGGGTGTGTCCGGTCTTGCTGTCAGTTCTATTATTGCCCGTCTAGAAGAAACACATTCCGAAGCACGAATGCATGCGTGCGTGCGAGTGGATAGGGTGTCAATCGCCAAAATTAGCAGCGCCTATTCTGGTAGGTCGCTTGAATGTACGGTGCCCCCGTCCGGGGTCGAGGGCCAATCAGCCCAACTATCACGCTGCAGTTAGACGCCCGGCAAATGCTGGGCGGGGCGGGGGAGGAAGGAAACGCCTCCTGGCCGGCCGTGATTGCTTCTTTGCTCTTCCCTTTTGCTCTTCCACGAGCGAAGAGCAATGTCTGACTTGTGGTGGTATCTGAGTAACCCGGCCGGTTCTGGGCGGCCTTGACGCGCCAACGGGAGGACTGGATTGGGCGGTCTGGCGTTTGGCCAAGGCGACGAGGAGCACGCGCTGGACATTTTGGCCGAAAGAAGACAGACGGTATGAGTCTGTGCCAGCAGCCTTTTGCCGTCATCATTTCTCATCTACTTTGATTTGTATGCGTCGAGCGCCGACGAGACCACGAGTGGCTGCCAGCTGCTCAGAACAATTCACCACCAGCTGGTGTCTAGTTCCTTTATACGTCTCTCGCCTATGTTCTCTGCTGAGAATCAGACATAGAGAATATGAGAAGGAGCGTTGTTTGGTGCCATCTGTTGCTGAGATTTATCTGATGGGCCAACTGCTGACTGCTAGCTGTCTGTATGTAAAGGTCTGAAAAGACTCTATAAGCCTTCAGGGTTTTATGCCTAGAGAAACAGCTTATGTAAGTCTACTTCTCCACATCCTCTGCCTCGTTTTATCTACCTATGCGGACATCCGTTCTCCTGTCATTCATTGCCTGCTCATGCATCCTGGATCGTGAGCTTCCACGAAATAAGAGTACATGATGCCGCTGCCACCAACTCCCACATCAGTGTCTGGCCTGGCATCACCTCGAACCGGGCTGATATCCACTTAGCCAGCATGGCTCCAACAGCACCCATCCAGATCACAAAAAAGCCCGATTCAAACCACCTCTTCCTCATGCTGTCCTTCTTGGCACGCTCCGAGCTCGATCTCATGCTGTTTCCCCAAGTATCTGCGGTGAGGGTCACGAGGCTCCAAGCTTGGACGGCTGGCAGGGGGATGTTGTAGAACAGCAGACCCGGGACCATCCAGAGCACAGCACCGGCGGATTGTCGATCTGGGTTGCGGAGAAAGTTGTAGATGGCGATACCGAGCAGTCGAAACCCTAGGTCCAGCATGTTGAACGAGAGCAGAGATTTGTCCGTGAACAAGTACAGGAGACATTGAACGAACACGACCAGGTGCGCAAGCTCTCTTCGTACTGCTGACAGGAAGAGGAACGGGTGGTTCATGATGTAGACCCTAGGGAGCAGCAGGGACTCGATATGCTGAGCTCGAGCCCAGCGGACCTGATTCAAACCGTCAGTGTGCTGTCAACAACACCGTCATTATCATCGCATCGCTCTGCGAGACGTACTTGTTGACGGATCCATCGTACAAGAGTCGTTGGAGTCTCCGTTTCTGTCATGATATCCCCGGCATATATAACGCCCCACCCTCGCAGCAACAACAGCGTGGTAAGATGTCGGTCTTCGTTGACGATCTGTTTCCACAAGGACGGGCTGTTAACACACATGACTACTTTACTAGAAAGAAGTTCACAACCACGCCCATCGGACTCACCATTTTCTTTCCCAACACTTTCTGATTGTACCAAGGAACAAGTATTGGACGGATAGCGGACAGCCTGAACGCCGCACTGGGACCACTCTGACAGTCGCTCACGCCCATAGACCCTGGCAAGGATCGAGTGAGATATAACTCGCACCAGTAGATACATGAAGCCAACTTCGTAACGACCGTATCGGCCGCATTGTGAACGACCAACCCAGAGCTTGAGCCTCCTGCCGTGGGATCCCCTGCGATCGCGTTTATCGTGCCCTCCAGCGAGTCCGCAAAGACCATAGTATCAGCTATATACTCTCAAGTCAGTATCGTTTCAAGTACATCAACTTAGCAGCGAGATCAGAATCACATTCACGGTCTGTGGCAAGGGACACCCAGATCAAAACAGAGCACTCGAAGATAGTGTGTGCACTTACAATCAGATGACCAAACGATTTCTATACCGAGCAGGTCTGCAATGACGATTGAAAAGATGAAGACGGTGAACATGATCCCTTTCTTGTGGAGATGACGCTGCTTCACCAGCAGGTGCCTGATACCATCTGGTCCAGCCAGGGGAAGGTCACCTAAAGCCTCCTTCAGCTTGTATCGGGCGATGCTGATGCAGGTTTGCATAGCAATCTCATCGATTTCCTCCTGGTCGATCATCCCTCCCAATTTTCGTCTGTTGTCCATCTCTCGATCGCGAATGGCATTCGCCACTTCACCCAGGGGCTCGTCCATATTTATGATTTGAGATTTCTCAGGATAAACCTGCCAAAGAAGCCGTGAGCACTTCTCTGGAAAAATCCAAGAATAAATTTGCTCCGTAATCACAGGAACACGAGGAGACTTGGGACGGAGTCTCTCACCTTTTTGAAGATGTCAACCATCTCCTGATCATCCGAGTCGTTGCCATCGATCCCGGCCAGCACGAACCTGCATCCGCGTGCAGCCCTGTAACTCTCCAGACATCTCGCCCACAGCGTCGGGTCCTCGCGCCAGCCTACAATGGACGCAAGGGTCTCACAACTCGAACTTTTGGGCTGGTCGGACGGTCTCAACGCGTGCTTCTCGACATCGTCCTTGTCTCGAGGCTGCGTCTCCGCCTCGCGGAAGGCAATCCTGCGGCTCTCGTTGTTAAACCGGCAGAACTCTGCCAGCAGAATGCTGATCAGGAGATCGACGGTCGCGGGATACCAGGTATTAACGGCAGCAGCTCGGTAAAGAGGGAAAATGAGGAGACATCCTATGAAGTTCAGCAGCTGGCGGAACCAGGAGACTCGCGGATGGGAGTAGAAGGAGGCACGGAGAGACATTTCAGGATATCTCGGTGAACGGTTCCAAACGCATAGAACGTTACGAGACCACGTCCGTCGCTCTATCAAGGTTCTCATGGTTCGTGTTCCTAGCCTCCCACGATGGTTGTATAAGAGGAGGTGGATGAAGATCTACCGACCTTTGTGTTCTAGACCTCAGGGTGAGTGGGAACAATGTTATGAAGAGTCCATATACACACTCGTTTGATTCTTGATGTGAAGCCCTGGCACGTTTCATTTCCCGGATATCCACCAATATACGGCAAGATGATTGATGATTAAATTTAGATTCACAGGGAACAGCGACTCAAGTGGTGCGGACATAGCGCAGCTGGAACACTTCGCGTGGAGAGTCACTTACAGACACTTGTGCATTTCTATACAATTCCTTTGGACTCATTAAGGGTAGGAGGTATTTGTGCGAGAGCACTAGCATACATGGGAATCCAGTCATTGAGTGATTCCCCCTGCTTGACCCTGCTTTCCAAAGTCTTAGCTGCAATGGACTGACTACCAGGGAAGGGCAACATCTGCGTACGGGTATGTGCTCGTTCAGGAGGTCACTTGGCCCAGAACAGGCCATTACGATTTTGCTACGGTCCGACATCAGAGATCAGACGTGAAAATGACTCGAACACCAGACCCTGGGAAACCTTCGGTATCCTTGTGAATCCCGACGCCGCCAGGGAATTTTGACTTCACGTTAGTATGCTAGTTGATAATTACCTTCGGTACGTCATGTCTTTCCATCTTGTCGACTAATACCGACGAGCACGACAATGACGTTGAAGTTCTACAAGGACAATCGGGTTGTCCCACCCATCGTAGCGTTCTTGACGATATGTCTCTTATGGAACCTCATCGATTCATCTGCCCGATTGTCCAACGCACAGAACGCAGACAACCCACGAGCGACTAGCCTCGTCGACCTAGACAGGACGGCAAACCATCCAAATACACTACCCGATAAAGACAGAATCCCCCATCATGGCGCCGAGGGGGTCTCAAAGCTGGACTCGGATGATGTTCTGCTCATCCTCAAGACAGGCGCAACTGTTCTGTGGAGGCGTCTGCCCGTCCACCTGTCCACGACACTCTCTCCAGAGCGCATCAACCCAAAGAACACGGTGATATACTCCGAGGTGGAGGCGAAACTTGGAAATCACAGCGTCATCGACATCCTCGATCAGATGCCACAGTCCGTCAAATACTCGCCGGATTTCGATGTCTACCACGCGATCCGCGACTGGGAACAGACTAACTTTTACGTCGAGCAGACGGGTCTGCCCGGCGACGACGAGGGCCCTCCCGGAGGATGGCGTCTGGACAAGTACAAGTTCTTGCCGTTGATCCAGCACGCCGGGACCAACTGGCCCCACGTGAAGTGGTATCTCTACACGGAGGACGATACCTACATGTTCCTGCCCAACGTCCTGCTCTATCTGTCCACCTATGATCACCGACAGAGCCACTGGCTGGGCGGGCTGGGGAAGAAGCTAGGCACGACATTCGCCCACGGCGGGTCTGGTTTCGCGCTCTCCCGGGCGGCTTGGGAGCGATCTTTCGGTAGCGGCGTAGATCTGGTCCATACTTATCAGGGCTTTGTGGGCGAGGCTTGCTGTGGAGACTATGCCCTCGGCAAGGTCCTGAATGACTTCGGGGTCAAATTCGGTGAGAACAATGGCGATGAAGGGTGGTCTTGGGGTTTCAATGGGTTACCGCACTGGAAAATCGAGTTCTCCAAAAACAATTGGTGTAAGCCGGTTCTGACATGGCATCACGTACATAACCGGGACATCGCAAGGTATCACGAGTTGGAAATGTCTTGGGATTTCAGCGTAAGTTGCTTACAGTTTTTTTTTTTTTTTTTGGGATTGGGTGAGTGTGCTGATGAGTAGGACCACAGGAGAGTTCGTTGAAATACGGTGATTTCTACGCCAGCATTATCGCCCCGTCCCTCGCCAGACGGAAGGGATGGTGGGATAATCTCTCTAGCCGCTACGAAATTCACTCAACAACCGATGCTTCGGCCTCCAGACCTGAAGGGAAATACGACAGTGTCCTCTGGACCAAGGCGTGGAAGTCAGTCGACAGTTGCGAGGCGGCCTGTCGTGGATGGACTGCGTGTGTACAATGGTACTATTACTGGGACGATTGTAAGATGGATGATAGGGTCTTCATGGGTCACGGGTGGCCGGATGGAATGTGGTACAGAGACGACAAGCTTGAATCCACGAGTGGTTGGCTGACGGACAGGATCGACGCATGGAAATGTGGTTGAAGCCTGGCGAGAGGCAACATGCGAATGGAAATACAAGAATGCTATAGATGTCAAGTCTTCAAGGCAAGTTTTCTGAACTACCCCTGATTATTAATACCTGCATTTCAATGCTATTGATCCGGAGAACGGTATTGGGGGCATCGTGAACTCAATTCAGTTGCAGTCATCGACTCATCACAGAGCAACAGATTTTCACCACCTGGGTAGAGTTTGATGTGCTCATATGACGAAAGCATGGAGTTTGTATTTGCAGGTGTCAACGAGGCAATGTATACTTCCTGTGTGATTATTCTATAAAACTATATGCCAGTACACCCCGTGCTATTGTCCCAACCAGATGATGCAGACAACGGGCGATTCAAGCTATAATGCAAAAGGGTACACATACATGTGCCTCTAAACTGCGAAATGAGGGGCGTTGAGAATCAAACCCATGAGTACTCCACCGAGCGTGCCAGCAATGGGGATAGTGGCGATCCATGCGGTGACGAGCAGACCTACTCGCTGGAAATTGACCGCCTTCAGGGTGCCATTACAGAGACCAACTCCAACAGTAGCTCCGGTTATCGCCATCGAAGTGGATACCGGCAGCTTGTATTGCGAGAAGATAAGAACTGTGACGGCAGCACCCATCTCCATAGAGCAGCCGCGGCTGGGACTGTGATATGTGATTTTGTTGCCCATGACTATTCACCAGGTTAGTGCGCTGACTCACGGTTCGTACATTCCTTGGAGTATCACTTACCCTTCATAATGTTGTAACCGTATGTGATTAATCCAACAGAGATGGTGGCGGAGAGCACAGCAAGCTGCCAGACAGGAACCGCAGCCTTGGAAGCACTCGCCTCGCCCGTTGACCAGGCAGAGTAGATAACAGCCCAAGGTCCGACAGAGTTTCCAATATCGTTGGCACCATGGGCAAAGGATGCCGTACAGGCAGTGAGAATCTGCACAAAAGAGTAGGTGTGCTCGACCTCATTTGGATATTTTTTGGCGTGAGAATATACCCTCTCCATGCGCTGTCCTTCGGGGGTACCAGCAATTCCCGACTGGGCGGCGTGGATGTCGTAGTGAAGGCCGTAGAGCGCTCCGACAACGATCATGGCGGGAATTCTCTTCATGAGAATCTTCATGTTGTGTAGCTCGTAGATCTGACCGGGACCCATCGGGTTGTCTCGGAGTGTCCTCATGCCCCAGCCTAGGGGACCGCTCTTCTTCTCTAGCTTCGCGTGGAACTTGGCCTCACCTTGGGCCTCAAGCTCTTTGTAGCTCAGCTGTGAGACTTCTGGTGTGACGGCGTGCTTCTCGTTCTCTCCATTCGGGCAGGACGTCCTACCCTCCTCCAAGACCGACGCTGCGGAGTCAGAGACGGTAACTTCATCACCGTGATCCTCCTGTACCACTGCGTAGTTGGGAACAATAGCCTTCTCACTGTCGGGAGGAGCCGGTCGCTTGAATAGGAGGGGACCCTGGAGGAACTGCCACCACTTGAGGGTATAGTCTTTCTTGACGACTTTGGTGTGAACGTAGGGAACGAAGAACACAGCCGCAAGTAAGGCAATGCCAGCGCCAGTACCCATGGTAACACTTGCAACGTACCAACCAGGCTTCTTGTTCAGACCCAAGTTCGGAGACCCCTTGTAAACGATGGACAAGGTGCAGATGGTGCCGGCGATGAGGAAGAAGAATGGCGAGGTCCACACAGCCCAGGGCACAGGGTTCTTGCGGATGTGCACCACAAGCTTGATGAGCATGAAGATGGAGGCACCAAAGCATGCTGAGATGACCGGGGCCATTCCCAGGCCAGCGAAAATGGCACCGAGGCCCTGTCCACCATTCCAACCCCATTGGACCTGGGAGGCACCAACGGTTGCGACACCCACTCCTGCAATCGCAGAGATGAGGGAATAGGTCGAAGAGACGTGGGCGGAATGCTTCGTGCACCACATCACCCAGGAAGACGCGGCAGCCAAGGCGCACGTGAACGCAAGCATCTGGACGCCGGCGTTGTCGCGGAACGCAGAGTTGGGTATGATGCCATTCTTGATTGTATCCGCGGTCCTGGCGCCAACCGTGATCGCTCCTAGCATCTCGAAGATCGTTCCGAAGATCATAGCCTGTCTGTAGGTGATGGATCTCGACGAGACACTGGTGGCCCAGGCATTGGCGACATCGTCTATCCAAACAAAGCGTCAGAGACCATAACCCCCGAGGTCATTGAAGGTTTCCTGGGCCAGACTCACTTGCGCCATTGTTGTATGCATCTAGCAAGGCGAACAATGTGCCAATCACGAAGACGTAGGTGTACTGGTCCAACATCTTGAAGAGATAGATGTGAGGCGGCGGCCGAATCTGGACTGGACAGGACAATTGACGAACACCGCAAGGTTCAAAACATGTTAGAGCGCCCGGGGACGGGAGACCTTTTGTATGCTTGTCTGATCGCATAATCATCTATGTCAAGCTTCTGATAAACTTTCCCTGACTGCTGGGCACCCCACGAGGGCGCCAAAGAAGGCTGTCTTCTTGAGAGACGGAATTCAGACCCGCCAAATCTAGACGGCGCAATCTCATCCCGGTCGCTGGGTACGCACGCGGGTGCGATCTCTTAGCGGACTCGTCCATCTTGAAGAGCCACCGAAAGGCCAAGCCGCTGTGACTTCAACTCGGTCTTCGTTTGGGCATGGTTTGCTGGCGAACGCTGTGAATCTCCTATACTTGGCGAGTCCGTCGACTTGGCGGGATCCACCTGGGCGACGGGAGTTTATACAGATTAGGGGCGCTGTCTTGAGGAAGACTCTGGGCGTGGCTTGGCAGCTGTCAACCGCTCACCTATAAGGCTCGAGCCATCCCCCACGTGGGCACGACTTTCTGAACAGCACATGCAAACTTTCGCCAGTCGCTAATTCATCGGGCCTACTCCATGGGACAAAAGCCAGTTGCCATCTGTCGGTTGGGCCGTGTCTAATTACTCATCTCGATGAACGTGTCTTTGACTCGCCAAGGCAGAGCTCGGTCATGCTTTCCATGTATCTGCAACCCCCGAAGATAAAGTTTGCTATCTGGGTATATATATCCACCGAGCCGACACTGCGTAGTAGTGTCAGACCCGTCAAACAGGTATTTGACGCTTCGCGCAAATTCTGGTTGCTACCTACCATGGCCTATTTAGGTCAGCAGTCCTCAGGTGTCAGTGCTCAGCTTCACACAGACGAACAGATATCAATTCTTATCACCCTGCAGAGGAATCAGGTGAAGGAAGCAAATGTAGGAGGTTGCTTCTCTCGAGGAGTCAGAAGAGAGTGTCATCTTGAAATGGATAATCCTCAATCAACATGTGTATTGCATAGATGTTCAGGATAAGATTTAGGAATACATCGAGGATCACTAGACACTGGGTTGCCGTTTTACATTCCACTAAATGGTGCTCGGAAAACCGAGATCTCTCAAGGGCATAACTGAAGCCTTGCGCTGTTTGATGAGCAGTATCGGGGGTGGAGCCCACAGGACGGGTTATATCAGCACGGATAGACAACTGTATATCTGTTAGGATCTCCCTACTAAGTGGTTGTTGTTTTTTTAAGCTATTGATATAGCTATGAAAGCTGTAACAGTTTCCTTCATACAATGGAGGATGCTCGAAAGCCTAGCACTCAAGATTGCACACCCAATTGGGCTATACCTCCATTGCGGTGAGCTTTAGGCATAAATAAGGCCTACGACCCTTGTACCATTTCCCATTCATTGTCCTTCCATCGCCCTCGTCATTCTGTCTGGGCATACTACGATGATTTATCTCGCGTCATGACTGTAACCCGTTGCCGTCGCGGTGTCCTTGTCTCGCTTTTTCCTTGGAGACTGGCGCAGCCAACCATGGTCAGCCTCGTGAAGCCGTTCGTAGTATGTGGAAACGGTTATGCAGATTGCTTCCGCAAACCCAGCTGTGCAAGGTCGATAAGCCCGACCTTCTATACCACGCGGGAATGGTCCATTTGTCCAAAAGAGAGACCTACATGTATATAATTGTCAGATTTTGACACAGCCTGAAATGTCACGAGGGACTACGAAATCGTACTTTCATGGAACATAGTTCTCCGCAATGGTACTTTTTGCGAAGATTCTTGTTATATGACCCTGTGATAGAATATTTCGGAAACTACCCAGGATTTTTGGATTACTCCTGGACCCATTCACATTACTAGATGATCTCGCGCATCCCTGGCAAATCCCATCTCGTGCCACTAAGATAGAGCTGTAGAAGCTGCTGCCAGAATTTGACAGCACTCGGTGTTTTAGAATATTCTCGCGATCCTAAGTGGAAGAGGAAGCGAGCAGATCACCAAATAGCTTTTCCTTCCACTTACACTCGGGAGTCTAGGTTACCAGAACTTCGCAACTCACAAAGCCAGAAATAGCCATTGTAAGGACGGGGGCGAGGACGTTAAGAAGGAGAGTAACGGGAGGATGATAGTGAGGACGAGGAGGACGAGGAGACGACGCGTCTAAAAATCTTGCGGTGTAGGTCTTGACTCGTGGCCTGGCTTGGGCGGTGACGCCTGGGGTCGATAGCCGAACAGCTGTGTTTCGGCATTCGGTGGTATAAATCCACAGGCGCAAATAAATATTGGGAGTTCTGCAACTTGGAGTTTCTCATCAGATGATACTAATGGATTACACTGCCTCTCGGCAGTGGAAATAAGACGTGGGAATCAGTTGTATCGATATACATAGGAGAGCCTTGTTTAGTGTTACCTGTTGCATTGAATTCTGATGGACTAACTGACTGAAAGGTAAAAAGGACTGAAAAGACTGGCTAAGCTATCTAGGCTATACGTAAAAGTCTCGCATATATAACCACATTTCTCTATACAAGATGATCCTGTATTCACCCGCTGAGCAGTTGTTGTATACCCAGGAAGAACATGACGGTGGCCGTCGCAGACAACTCATAACTCATACGGTGAGAAAGTGAAATAGAAGAAATAGCCTCATATTCCATGTCAAGGATCTAGATACTGCCACCGACCATCATCCCCGTGTGTGTATGTGGGGGGTTTTCAGAGTTCAACACAAATTTACGGTCATATTCTCTGCCGCACGAAATGGACCTGCAACTGGGTCTACGGGCGGTGGTCGGGCCCTGATCACCAGTGTACCAATCCGCTCAAAGATTCCACTGGCCTTGGGCGATTTTCTCAGAACCAAACATATCAGATGATCTGTTGATCCATCAACGACACGGCTCATACGAAGACAAGAGACCTCGATGGGCAGGGTCTCGAGCCCAGACCGGTCACTATCAACGGCATAATCCATCGTGACGCGCGACCTCATACTGTCGAAGACAAAGTAGGAAGCCAAGACGCTCGCGCCAGCACGCAACTCGACTTCATGTTCGAGCAAGCCATGTGCAACCAGCCCAGTCAACCGAATTTCTCCGTGGGCGATAGAGCCGAACTCGTCCACAGCTGAAGGTGTGACCTGACAATCCTCGACCTTGACAAAATGTTCAAATGGGGGCCTATCGAGACGACGATCCGGATCTTCAATGTCCGTGAAGAAGATCTCATCCCAGTACCTAACGAAATTACCCACGCTTGCCCAGGACCAAGACGGGGCCGTCAGTGGTGACAGTCGTGGCTTCTTGCTTATGCCGGCGGGAACAGTCCACAGAAGATCGTCATTGAGTGTGTTTTCCCAGAGACCAGCAAGATATCTGGTATTCCTTCTGATGGCCATATCTCTGGCCAAGCCACCGATTGCCGGGAGTCGATCCTCCGACTTGGTGAGAAGGAGGGAGGTGTAGGTGGCGACCATGGTCCTCCACAACTGTGCGCGTCGATAGCATGCCTCGGCTTCTTCTTCTTCCTCCTCCTCCTCGTCGTCGCTCTGTGCAGAGGCTTCAAGAGCATGGCTATGCTCGACTTTCATTTGGACGATGGGAGCTGCATCCGACGACCCGTGGTAGCCTATACCATCGCATTCGCACCGTGCACCGGACCTGCATTCGAAGAAGACCTCGTAATGACCAAAGTGTATGACCCTAGTAGAGAGCATACGCTCCTGGTAGACCCAAGCTCTAGTTAGGAGAGGATAATACAGCTTCGTTGGATTGAAGACTTCCATTGTCTTGTTAGAGTCGTCTTCACACTGCTCGAGGTGGTGGTCGATTCGCTCTCGGAAATATACGCAGTAGTCTTCGCCGCTTGGTGTCTTCCCGGTGACCTCGATGTCGCCAGTTGGACAAAACAAGCCGCCATGGCCGTTGGCTGAGTGCGTACCGGCCAGCGTGAGATAGCCATTGCTGTAAACGGAAGCCATCTTGGACGATTCGATCTCCCAATCTCTTGCATCATCTTGGATAATACAGAGAGAGTCGATCCAGATATACCTGAACCCAAGGGTTCTCGTGAATATCACGGCATCGCGGAATGTATTTGATAGTTCCTCCCAGGCGATAGCAGCTTTTCGGCTTTCGATGGTCGATGTAGTTGTCGTGATGATCTGAGCAAGGCCCCAACAGTGACTCAGACAGATGTAGTTGTCCTTTGCTCCGTGGGTTTCAACCAGCTTTACCACTCCGTTGTTCAAGCCCACATCTACCACCCTTTTTGGCAGGTCGGGACGCTCTGGCGTATCACAAAAGTCGTGCGTATCGATGCACTCCGATATCCAACTTTTGATCACGGCCAGAGCAGCCGCAGAGTCGCTCCGTGGCGATACCCTCCGAGAGGTTGGCATGTGATCCCATGAGTTTGGAACCGGGCAGTCGTCATTCTCAGTCACAAACAGCTCGACTTGGAAATACCTTTCATCTCTCAGCGAGAAGATCAACTCTTTGTTGGCATCCTCCCACGAACAACCGTCGGAAGTCGGATAAAAGAATTGCAGCCTGGCCCGCAAAATGTCGGCTTCCACTATTTCGTGTTGCTGAAAGCAACGACTACAGCCCGAGACGAGTAAACCGCAGCAGTAACATGACAGAGCCGAAGCCTGGATTTCATGCCATGCGAACTCGGAGGTATGATCTCGGGGCTGTCCTCGGCGGAAGTGGTTGCATATTGCACATGCCATGACGATTGCTTGCAATAAGTCTATACACCAGGCGACGCAGCTCAGACATGAATAAAGGTAAATTTCGGTGGGGAAACGGCGAGAGAACTCGGATATTCTCGTCACACGGCTTCTCCCACTCATGTACACTCTCCTGCATCGGACAGCACAGTGACAGGTATTGGTAGCACCAAAGTTTTCGCGATCTAACCAGCTACGGTACTCGTCCCGTGCTATGTCCGGCGCGGGTCTTGCTTATGTACACGACAGGTACCCTTTGAAGCCGGACATTAGGAAAATAAGGTCCGCGATAGAAGCCAGAAGGCTCAGATAGGACAGGAATGTCTCGGAATTCCGGAAGCTCAAGTCTGAAAAGAAATTCACGGCGTTGATATTGAGTATCTACGTATAGTACCATTCAAGTACAGATACTGATATGCGTCAAATGATACGAGCGTGCCATAAAATCAATGTTGTTTGTTCCGGTGCTATTGCAGTTCGAGTTATATATTGGACCCGCGCAGATGACTACATCCGACGTGACGTAGTCTGTTATGGTCGACGATCCATCAGAGGGCCAGTGCTCTATATCAGCATAGCAACATTCAAAGTCATGGCTCGGGAGGTGTGGCGTAAGATTGTCGAGGTGGGTCATCCAGTGCTCGTCGCTAGCTTGGGCTGAGACGAACACGGCGAATGCCTCGTTGCCAACGCGAGTTGACCCGATAAACTGCGAGGCCTAATTAAGGGACTATTGAACTAACGGAGAACCCTAGTCATATTCCCTTTAATAAGTATTTGTTGACATATGAATTCGACTAAAATCATTGTTAAATTTGATAATTACTTATTAAAAATAGTTATTAATTAGCTGTCAGGAATTAGAACTAGCAGTGAAGGATTAGTATGGTATAGGCTTCTGTAGGAGATCCTTCCGGAGAGAAAAGAGGCAGGAACAACAATATATATAGAATAGTTGGTAGGCTTCTCAGTACCCTTCAAGTCTGAAGGAAACCAATCGATTTATTACACTTGTTCATTTAATATGTAGGGCTGAACTAAATACCGAGGCATGCTTTGTTCACCCTGAGGTTACTTTTCACCTTTGTCGCTCGCGCTTCATGACCGGTTGGACAGTAAATCTGGAGGAGACAGGAGTAATCCAATCTCCATAACTTCAAGAGGTGAATTAATATTTGGCATAGTTCCTTCGATTTGTCTGTTGGAGCCAAAGTATCTTCTACCTCACTTTGTGTGATATCCTCCTTGCTTGACTTTAATGATCTGCTCCAAAGAAGTTCGGGCGGTGAGTTTGTGACTCAACATGAGCCTCCTCCTGGCTCGGGTCTCTTCTTTCTACAAAAAATAGACTAGTATTGTCCCGCCTGTTTGTGTCTTCATTTATGGTTGACGATATAGATGCAGTCTGAGCAGCGTGAGAAGCCGGTGACGGTGTTGAAGAAGGTACAGGTTGCTGTTGATTGAGTAGTAACGATCGATTAGAGAGCCATTGGATTCTGAGATCATCCAAGCCCTGCCGAAGGAGAGATTCGGAAACCCCCTCCGCTATGGAAGGCAAAGTCGTCGCGTTTCGCATGAGAGATTGTCTCAGTATTCTGGCACCCTCGACCATGGAGAACTCGAAATAGTTGCACAGGTCTTCGGACATATCGGGATCAACGTATGGTGACGGTGGACGTGGATGACCAGGGAAAACGACATCGAAGACCATGAACCACTGATCCACCTCAGACAATTTGGCGGACACCCGGCGACTCAATTGCTCTCGCTGTGACCAGGTGATGCCTTCGGGCTTCCGGAAGATCTTCGGCTCGCATTCTCTTGACCGCAAATGCCGATTTAAACGCTGCTCGGTTGGGTCGTCGTCAAAGACTTCGCCACAAACAGGGCAGTAAGGGCGAACCGGGTGCACTCTGTACAGATGCTGCTTCACGTAGCTTATTTTCTTGAGAATATGCTTGTAGCAAGATCGCCATCGGACGGGGTCCTTCTTGAAAAAGGGACAAGCAAAATTGAGCCCTGTCCCCTTCCCTTGACGACAACGCTTGATGCCCGCCTTTGGTCTCTCCCCGTTCCCTTCATCATCGTCGCCCGAAAGGTCATGGGGTCTCTTTCTGTTCTCTCCCGTGTTGTGGAATGCGGTGATTGCAGGTGTGTGCGTTGTCAATTTCGGTGTATGAGTTGCCACCTCAGGGTGAGATGCGTCTGAGCCTGCTTCCGTTCCCTCATCGGGAAGGGAAGTTGCCCCTTCACGGCATGTCCAAGACACGAAGCGCTCTGTAATTTGCACAGGTATGGCAATGTCCCCTATTCTGATGCCCCGGAACATTTGGGACATGCTGACCGATGAATGGAGTTCGCAATCTGGCACCCCGGGCGCCTCGTTTTTGGCCACATGGAAGTGTATCTCGCCACTTGCCAATCTCCGTGAGGAAGTTGGCTCCGAATATGCCTTTGTCCTGACTAAGTCGCCTTCCTTCGGCGTACAAGGTGGCATATCGAACGGATTATTGACATGTGCGAGGTTGGGAGGTTTATTGAACAATGCCCAGGTCCAGGGGTAGGCGCACCGCCCCGATGGGACCGTCAATACCTCTGTTCCCATCATGATACCGATTTAGTTCGTAGACAACAATGTCTCAGCGCTCTGCTGCTGGCAAGCTTGGAGAATTCGCCACAAGCTGCAAGTCAGATTGGACTATTCTCAGCTGCAGATGAGAATATTGATAGCTCCTTCGATAGGCGAAGCAGGGGTTGCAAGACCCGGTGTCGTTTTGAGGGCTCACTGAATTCACAGAACAGCTCCCTGCCTTCTGACACCTTAATTATAATGCGATAGTGGTGCGCGGGCCGTGAAAGACCATCGTCGGGCGAGAGCGGGGCCAGCAAAAAAAGGCGTCAGCACAGCAAGTTGTGTCCTCGTCTTATTCGTGCGAATTGCTGCACATTCGGACTTTTCACCACACTGTTGGCGAATGACAGCGCGTCATTCTCGAAAGCACACATATGCGCTTTCGCCTTTGGTGGTACGATCTGGTAAAAGCACAACTGTGTGCTCTGGTCTTCGTGCGTACCGCCAAAGTGCTCTTTTGCCACCGCAGGGGCGCTGCTACTGACTTCACCTCTTCGCGTGTTTTTTGGCGCCGAAGAGCGCTGCCCTGGAGCCGGAGGCTAGTAGGAAGTTCTTTTGGCGAATGGAGAAACGCAATAGAAAAGGGCGATGCCCAGGGGCTTCGAGAGGTGGGAAACCTGAGGAACTTCGATAACCATAATCTCAAGCCACTGTCAAACGGTCTCGTTATTCCTGTGAAACTCATTGGCATTCCACCATGGCATCTAACGCAAATCCCATTTCTTTCTACCTGACATCCAGAGACGCGAGCTGTCTCCCTGAGAGTGAGACCCTGCACCAAAAGTTCCAATCGGATAGGATGATCGGAACCAAAACACAAGACGGAAACATGGAACAACAGTTGGTTAATTGGCAGATGAGTTGGGCGCTAGCTTCTTCGCAGCAAGAGTAAGTTTTATCCCCCTCTGCTCGGGCTAAGGCATTAGAATTGAAGATACCCCCCCATATTGTATCATAGTGTCCGTAATGCCGAAGACAACCACACTCGTTCAAGTGTATCTTCAACTTCGGAATACCTTCTTCACGTCTCTTGGGCTCCTGAACCAGCGAGACCCCAGTCTCTTGAAATTGAGACAACTCTCAAGTGAGGATGAGAGGAAAAAGAACCGCCCCTAAAGTATTTCAAGCCAGGATACCTAGTTGTTCGCACAAGCACCGCCAAATAACAGGGCAGGAATCCCGATGTGTTGGGGGACGACGACAAAAGGGCTGTGTACTCGACGGCGATCGAAGAATCCTTGAGAACCTTGAGGAGAGCCCAGAAGGCAGGAAAGAAGCCAGCTTGTATGTTGGGAGGAAGCAAAAGGATATATTCACCCGTGGCCGCTCCGGTGTAGAGCCATCGGGTCCGGTCCGGCCCCAGCTCCGGGCCGGGCCGACCGGTCTCGGCGATTTCGATCTTGCCGTCGAACGACATCTCGTACTTCATTTTGCCTGGTCTTGACTGATCAGGCCATTCAACAATGTATAATAGATCCCTTGCTCGCAGAGCTAAGGTACATTGAGAATTCAAATTTGTTCCCATTCTCCTATCATTCCGCCTGGCATCTAACATAACCACTGTGTCTGGGCGTCCCTCATCCCTCCCGTAATCAAATAACTGCACCGCAGCCTCGCATACAAAGACATGCCGTCGTCGCAAATAGTAGTCATAGGGCACGCTCCTCCCTCCCCCCTTCTCTTGTATAATCCACGAGTTTATACTAATACCCTCTCAGCGCCGGCGTGATAGGCCTCTCCTGCGCCCTCGAGCTGCAAGCCGCCGGCCACGCCGTGACCATCCTCGCCAAGGACTTCCCCATGCCCTTCGGCCTCATCGACGCCGAGACGCAGATCAACTTCACCTCGCCCTGGGGCGGCGCCCACAACCGCTGGGTGCCGCCAGCCGGCAAAGAGAACGACGTCCGCGACCACCAGCTCGCACTCGCCACCTTCCGGCGGATGAAGGCCCTCTCCAGATCGAACCCCGAGGCGGGCATTACGTTCATGAAGGGATTGGAGTATCTGGAGGCGCCGGGGCCGGAGTACGTTGCGCTTGTGAGGGAGAGTGGGGAGGGCTGTGCGAGGGAGTTGGGGCTGGAGGGATTCAGGGTCTTGGGTAGTGGGGAGATGCCGGATGAGAGGGTCAAGTTGGGGCTGGAGTATGATACGTGGTGTGTCAACCCGATGGTGTATTGCTCTTGGGAGTTGAATCAGTTTGTATATAGGGGCGGCAAGGTAGTGAAAAGGGAGGTGCGGGAACCGAGGGAAGTGTTCGAGATGAGGGATCTGGGGAGGGTGGACATCGTGGTGAATGCGACTGGTCAGGGATTTGGGGATGAGAAGGTCTTCATAACACGCGGTACGTCTCCAGAAATTGCCTTCATCGCTGTAGACTCTGCTGAACCAGGTACAGGACAAACCTGCCTTGTCGCCAACACATGTGACGCAACCGTCACGAGGCAGAACGCCGACGGCAGCTGGACCTTCTGCGTGCCCAGGAATTTTGAGGGCGGAACCATCATAGGAGGGACGAAGGAGCCGGAGAACTGGGACCCAAATCCGTCCCTGGAAGTCAGGGAGAAGCTGATCCGGAATTTTGTGGCGACGTATCCAAGCATCGCCGATAAGTCTGGTTCCGTAACGGTCTTGAATGATGTAGTTGGGCGAAGACCAACTAGACACGGCGGCGCCAGGCTAGAAACGGAGGACGTGGCACAGGGAAGGACCGTTGTTCATGCATACGGTCTTGGAGGCAGAGGGTACGAGATGTCGTGGGGTGTTGCGGAAACCGTGGCGAAGCTCGTTGAGGAGTCTGGCGCGACCAAAGCCCGGATATAGTATGCCAACATAGAATGAGCTGGCAAAACAGAGGCAGAATGCAAACGGATGAACGCAAATATTAAAGCTTCCAACCCACTATGGGTTCTTGTGAATGTTGCAGTCCACTAGAAGCCTCATCGACCAACGCCGTTGATGCTTGGGGCCAGAAACGCCGACGGTGCAATTCCTCTATTTTCAGGTACAGCGTTAAACCGCATATACAAACCCCCCAAGCTTTAAAGTCTACAGAGCCACGCTAGGACATGACCAGATCCTGCGCATGATGACCAGTCCCTTCCTCTACACGCCCAACGCCAAACCATGCAAGCATTTTCCACGACAGCGGTTCCCTTCTGACCCAACAATACATCACCACTGTCACCGCCTCGTCCCCTCCCTCTCCTCCGCCGCTTTCCGCGCCCGAAACCCACCAACCCTCTCCCCCAGCCGTAACTTGTCCTCCTCCATCTTTCTTAGTTGCACCTCGCGCTCGCTCTCCTCGAGCCCCCACCACTCCCTCATAAACCTCGCCTGCTCCTCCTTACGCTTCTGCTTCTCGATCTTGGCCTTCACGCGCTCCTGCCGTTGCGCGAACCACTCCTCCCGCGCCGCGTCTTGTTCCTGCGGCGTCGCGTGGGCCTTCATGCAGCTGTTCATGACGCGGTGCGGGTCGCGGCAGGCGAAGGGCACAGAGAAGGTCCGGCCGAGGGCGCAATCTGCGAAAGCTGGTGGGTTGGGGGAAGAGAAGATGTTAGCATACAGGCTCGGGCTGACATGGAGTAGGGTAGGTGGGTGGGTAGTTAAGCTACCTTTTATCTCATCCGCACATTGCTTCCGCACCCGATCGTAGAAGATATCCCGCACCTGCGCCTCCTGCGACGCGGACAGCGGCAGCGGATTCCGCGAGGGCATGGGCAGGCGCTCTGTGGTTGTGCTCGAGCTGGAGTCGCTTGCCGGCGGCGGTATTGAGGTGGCCATTGTGGCCATTTATCGACGACTCAGTCGGTGAGCCTCTCAGAACGATGTTTGGCTGCAGAACTATATGGCAAAAGTATTGGGAGTTGGGAAGATTCGCTGAAGAGCGGTCGTGGGGCGTTGTCTGTTGGGTATGATGTTTGCTCATCAAATGTGGGTGGAAAGTCAGCGCGGAATCGACTGATGCCATGGAGCACCTCCGAGATCGAATTCTGCCGGCTTTGGGAGCTTAGATCTCAGCGCAGTCGCTCGTTTCACCGCCTTCCCCTGCAAGCAGATGGCAGGGGTTCTTAATGATGGCTATAATCACAAGAGAACATGTTATTTTCAAAGCTTCATGCATGGTCTTAGAGCATGTGAGAGATTTTGTAAAGCTGCACAACACTGGGATGGTCTCTATTTTCCTGAAGTCCGCTAGCTACACCATTGGAGCCTCCATCCTCCTGCACAGTCTCAACGCTCAAACAGACGTGCTCATTAGACAAGTTGGGCGCTCAGCAGACCCGTAGGCTTGACTCAAAGACGGCGAGAAATAGCCTAGAAACACTGCAGCCTAAGGCAAGGCAGCCTTACTCCTCAGCAGCAGTCGTGCTCTCGGTATCACCACCGCCTCGCTCAATCTCCAAGCTCTCCTTGCCCTTCTCCTTCTTCTTGCCCATCGAGAACCACCGCCCACCCTTAGCCTTCGTGGCCCCAATCGACGGGCTACTGTTAATGCTGTCGAAACTCTTGCCGAGAAGCTCTTCGCGGGTTTCGCTCAAGCTGGTCCCACCAAGAACGTCGTCGCTACCCCCGAAGCTGGAGCGGTGCTCCCGCTCGGAGTTAGTGGTGGTCGTGGATCCGGGGCCAGTCTTCTTGGAACCGCCGGATCGCGACAGCAAGCTGAATTTGCCCGAGCTGTTCTTACTGAAGAGTTTGCGAACCACATTGTCCGGGCTGGTGGTATTGATGCTGTTGCATGTTGCTTCGGAAGGGGTGTTGGAAAAGGACGGACCCAGGGGCAGGGAGCCGTCGGGAGAGTCGCAGAACGATGTTCGGCTCCGAACCGACGTCGAATGACGAGATTCGGACCGTTCGGCGGCATCTTCGTTGCCTTGCTCACCGTCTTCCAATTCCTTGGCCTCTTCCCCCTCCTTGCTCTTCTTCCCCTTGCCCGAGTCCCTGACGGTCTTTGGCTTGAAGATACTTCCCATAAAAGACGGCGCGGCAGGGTTCAGAGTCTTCGCGAGGGCGGCTTTCTTCAGTGGTCGGCCGATGACACCGACTTGAGAAGGTGAGACTTGTGGGTTCTGGAGATCTCTCTCGTCCAAAATCTCATCGTCCGCAGAAGCAAGAGTCGTCTCAAGAGCCGAAGGTGATCCGTGGATGGAGGGTCTTCTAGATGGATTCCGTGACCATGAGTTGTTCTCCGGCGACCAGACGAGCCTAGAGCGCGGGAAGCCTGGGCCATCGGGAGGTTGCCAGACAGACCCGCTGTCGGTGGATGGCCGGGGAAGATCTGTGGACGCAATGGAAGCCGGTCGAGGGCTACTCTGCTCCCGATGAAACACCCCCGTCAGCGCCCGGCTACCAAATGGCAACAGGCTCTTAGCCGAAAAGCCTCTCGTCCCCCCAGTCTGAGCAGCGTAGGCGTCCATAGTATCAGGACCCACTGAGTTGCGATTTTGAAAGACATTCCAGTTAGAGACGCTAATTCGACGCCGGTTCCCAACCCCATCGTGTTCATCAGTCTGCCGTGGGAACGATCGACTTTGTCCATGCTTGAGACTGCCCAGCTGAGGAGGTTCATCCAGCATCTTGTTTGGTTTTCCACTGTTGAAGGCGAACAGCGAAGTGAACCTATTTGTAGCAGGCTCCCCGGGTCTTGGAAGGGGTGAGAAGCTGCTGGTGCGTGAATTAAGTGAATGTCGCTCGCCGTCATCATTCTGTAACGAAGGAAACGGAAGGTTCTGCGTCGATCCCTGAGGGCTCGATAAAAGACTAGCTGAACGGCCTGAATCGGGCGACTGGGGATCATGCCCAGGAGACGCGGTCTGCATAGGCACAAATGGACTCTTCCGCTCCAGATCAGAGTTTAGACTTTCGGGCTCGTCGTCCTCGTCGTGCTCGTCGTCGGTGAATATGTTGCTGGGGAGGAGGTTTTGTGCCGAAGGACTCAGTGGTGCACCAGATGTGAACGCCCTGCTGAACTCTTCATCGTCCATGTCATCCGGTCCTCTCAAGTGGAAACCCGAGAATGACGCAAGGCCCGGCGGAGGCCTCTTCGCGATGAAAGCCGAAGGTTGTGGTAAGGGCTCCAGCCCAGCGAACGCGGGAGCTGGGGAAACACCCACGTTCGAGAGGGAGCTGCTGTGGTGGCTCCGTCGCTTGAGTTGGTTCTGCGTGGATGTATCGAAGTCGGCGCCTGACGTGTTGGCCTGGTTGTAGACGGTCAAGACGGCCGCGGGAATCTGCGCAAGCGAAGCCTGGATCTGGCTGAGACTAGCATCAAGATGCCGGCCCCTCTGGTCCTCCTCGAACAGCTTCCTGTGCCACTCCTGCTGCCTACGCTGAAAGTCACGCCGTCTCTCGAGGTCGTTCTCGCGCCATTCTGCATCGTGTTCGCCTCCGGGCAGCTTCTTCCTGTCGCCCTCCAGCCGCTTGACTTGCTCTCTCTTGGTCTTGAGATCAGTCTCCAACTGGGCGCATTCCGCTGTTAATTTTTCGATTCTCTGCCGGAACCCTTTTTTCTTCGCTTCGCTCTCCTTCTCAATTGCCCTTTTCTTCTCTTCGTAGCTCTCTCTCTCCTCGCGCATCTCCTGGGTCTGCTTGGCCATCTTTGCGGTGCTCTCATCATACCGGGACCGTTCCGCTTGTTTGGTCTTGACCTCTTTTTCCAGCTGGGTCTTCTTCTGCAAGGCGGACCGCATAGCCCTTTCTGTCGTGCCCATCTCTTTCTTGAGCTTCTCCGTTTGCTCCTCCTTCTTTTTTTGCTCCGCCTTCTTCTGTTGTCTCTCCTGCTCCAACTCGTCCAGTAGTCTTTTACTGTCCTCTTCCTCCTTGATGATCAACGCTATGGTGTCTTCAAGTTCCTTTTTGGTGGTGCTGAACTTCTCGCCTAGTTCCCTGACCTCAGCCTCGGATGTACTGTCCTTGCGTAGCGGTCTCTGGTCCACGCTACCGATCGAGGGGGATGGCTTTCGGCCAACCGTATTTCGTCGCGGAACGTGACCCGTCGCGCTGGCCTCTCTCGTCAAAGCCGGGCCTCCATCTGGTATGTTCGCGGTCTCGATGCCCGGAACGGGGCTGCGTGGTGGTCCATTCTCGTCGCCTAGGTCGCGCTGAGCCGAAGACGGCTGGTGGTCCTCGGGCTCGAAGTTTGGAGGGAGGCGGGAGTTGCCCAGCTGTGGTCGTCCATCGCGGTCGAAGGTTCGAAGTCGGACAGTTCTACTGCCAGCCTGGAAGCTGTTGGCGCCGACGGCGATCACGCGTACGTTGTAAAAATGGCTCGGCTTCAGACCGGTGACGGTGATGGCTGTCTCCTGGTTTGCAGGAGACTCGCCCACTTTTAATTGTAACGCATGTTAGAGGTTGCCCGCAGCTCTGGATCATGCACGTGCCCCCCCCCCTCCCCTGGGGCAACCCCACGGATAGTGAGATGCTTACCAACTACCCCGTTAACCTGGATCAGAAACTTCTGCACGGGCTTATTCGGATGGGGTCGGGCCCAATTCACAGTTGCCTTATCGACGCCAATGCCAGCGAGCATGACATCTGGTGCATCCGGGACGTCGACGCCAAGGATGCTGATGAGTTCGGGTACGGGCTTCCATAGAGTCTGGAGAGCTCTTCGCATCAACCTGTAGAGACCGTGTGTCAGTGAACAAACACGCGCCAAGAGCTTATGGCGGGCGCACGCGAGGACCACCCAGGGGCTGGAGTCAGGAGTGCAGCATACCATAGGACTGCGGCACCGAACAACAACATGGTGGAATTCTCCTCGCAGAAGCGATCCACGTTGTCCAGGTTAATGTGAGTGGCGGTCTTCATGTAGATGTTGTAGGGCGACAGGTCGCTCAAGTCGTCGACGTAACCGGCAGCATAGACAAGGGCGCAGGCAGTGGCGACGAGGAGATGTCGTACGGCAGCCCTACGCTCTCCGAGGGAGGAGTATACGAGCAGCAGAGAGGTGAGAACGGTCAGCGGAGCAAGCGTCGTCCATGAGGTCCATAACATATCGGAGTGGCAGTGGATGTGACGACAGCCGAGGGAGAGGGGTGGTCGAGCGGATCGAGGTGAAATGGTGGTGCGGAGGGGGGAAACATGAGCAGTGGACGGCTGTATTGTCCAAGTGGTGGTGATGAAGTGAAGGTTGCAGAAGTAAGAAAAGTTTGGGTGACTGGTGGTTGCAGATGCTGCTAGGCGCAGGCACGGACGGGCTGCGGGCGGGCTGCGGGCGGGAGGCACCGAGTCAGCCGCACAGCAATGTCCTATACGGCGGTGACTATGATTGAAACGAGATTCAACTTTGAAAGAGGAAAAAGAAACCCCCAGAATGGACAATCCTCGTCTCGAAATTCTCTTCACTCCACGACAGACAAACTAAAGTTTTGGTGCGGTGTGATGAGATAGCAAGAGTAATCGCGTGGAGAATCTGGTGTCGGGTGAGATCTTTCGGCAAGTACGAGCAGTGACGAACCCGGACAGAGCCAAGGCAGAAGGGTCCATGAGGCTGGCAGGGATTATGATTTGCTGGCATCTTCCTTATTATAAGTACAACGGCCCCCAAGAGGTCATCGTCCCTAACCTCAAACTGCAATAACCAACACCGTTAGTCTCGCCCGACTCTTCTGATATCGCGGACAATTCGAGTTGCGTAGGTAGGCACAGGTAGGCACATATATAAACACATACATACATATATACATACATACATACATACATACATATATACATATATACATGCATGCATATATACATATATACATACATACATATATACATACATACATACATACATACATATATATATACATACATATATATATATATATATATACATACATACATACATATATGCATGCATACACGCGCATAGCTGACGGGAAACCTGCATTCTCGCAGCCTTGTCTCTCGAAGCCCCCCCATGCAGTCTCCTGACCGCTATTCGTCTTGCAGATATGGTCATTGTCACGATGCAGACGAGCCACTCAACCAAGCAGACCAAGCAGCCCAAGGCATCAAATACACTAACATGTGCATCATGACCCTCCGTGGAAAAGCGTGGCATGATTCGACTCTCCTGCCTGGTGATCGACAATGACCTGCAGTAGTCAGTCTGAGTTGGCACGTCTCTAGCATGCTTCTCGTCGCTTCGTTCAATGCTGTGCACAGCATGGCCTGTGAAGTAGTCGCGCGCCATACTTGCTGCGTCGTCCTCTCTCTCTCTCTTTCTCTCTTGACTATAACAACAAGCCAGACATCCAATGTCAAACCACCAAGCGACCGCGGATCATCCCAGCTTGCCGCACATCATGATCACAGACTAGCCAATCAAGCGCGATCTGAGACCACAACGGCGGTTCGCACCTCAGATTCATAGTGCCCACAAGACGCTGGGCTAACGTCGATCTCACCCGATTTCCCGGGGCAGCTCTTCGTCGCTTCTAGCCATCTTCTAGCTTCGAGCCTTGCCCGGTTCATCACAAAAATCCTCTTCTTATTTTCAGGTGGAGGCATAACGGCTTTCACTATTCCTGCATCCAGTCTAGAGCTATGTGAATTTATTGCCGTCCTAGAATTCTCGACAAGGTTGCATCTCCAAGATCATCCACATTAGATATTACAGAACCTACTTCTTAAAATAACAAGAGTGTATTTTCGTTTTCTATTTCACGCTCTCTCTTTCTCATGTTGCTGCTATCGAGCGAGGAGAGTACGCTTCGGGCTGCTGGGCTCTAAGGCTCGCTGTACTGATCAATACGACTTATATTGCTGATAAATATCGTCGTTGATGGATACATTTGGCTCTGCAAGATCGTTTATCACAGCACCTACACCAACCCCAAAGTCTCCAGTTTGGTCTCAAAACTGAACGCCTCCTTGCAAGACGAAGCAGTGTTTGGCCCCCGTCTCCTGCTCCGACACGTGCTCCTCGTCGAGCTCGAAGACGGGGCGCCGCCCGCCATTAGGGCAAAGTCCGACCCGGGTCCCTAGACCAAGAGTCAGTGAGGTGTCAGGCCCCCGACACATTGATCGCGAGCTCGGCGATCTGAAAGGTGGCGCCAGATGGCTGAAACGTCCAAGTGCGGGCCATGCTGCCATTGGTCGTGTCCCTTGAGTCGTCGACGGTGGTGATGTTCAGTCCGGAGAAGGAGCTGCTCGATCCCAGTAGCTGGACGCGGCAGCCGATGCCCACCTCGCCCTCTCCGAGGATGTTGTAACTCGCCACGAGACTGAGTTTCAAGTAGGGCACAACCTTGAGCTGGGGCAGGGAGAAAGGCTCGCAGGCTTCACTTGGGCTGGTTAAACTGAGATTCCTGGTGGAGTCGAAATTCGTGTACGTGAATTCGGCGGACAGTTCTGGAGAGTTGACCTCATAGGAGATCAGCCATTGCACAGACTGTCTTCTCGCTTGGATAGCCGTTCGGCTATCCGTTTAGTGCAGAGGCGGTCTTCCTACCTCCGACACTAAGGGCCTGAAGTACGGATGGAGTGAGTGTATTGATGATGACAAGAGAAGAAAGCTGTCTGTTGCGAAGCCGAGCAGACGGCTAGGAGGTGGGTACCTAAACACCTTCCGTATGCCCATCGCTCCTTCCACTGCAACACGCAGACCCATTTACTGCCATCATATCTCACCTCTCAGACACACACGCACACACCTATCGTCAACTCAATCGACGACATCTACTCAACCTCAGGCTACCCACAAAGGAACTAGCTTTCGAGGCCCCTCCGTAACGCTCCTGATCGTCATTTGCTCTTCAACACGGGCACTCAGCAGACCTAGGAGCACGTTCGATACCTCCTCTGGATCAACGGTGCTACATTCACCCCTATGATTAGGACAAGCGCGGAGCACGACAGTATTAACCACCGCAAGTGTAGACAGTAGGTGGATATGCTTGGAAACACCCGACGGGAGCACGTTGAACATCATGAAAATACCACGATTGACCATGAATTCAAAAGGATACCCAAATACAACACTCCATGTCAAACATCCTTTTAGGTGCCTAGGTGCGTGTACCATTTACAACTCAGGCTTATAAAGGCACCCAGCCACTGACCCAGGAGTCTGGAAGGTTTGCGTGTTGCCGTGACAATGTGATCCATGAGAATATCAGTTCGGAATCCGGCTTCGCAATACGTAAAATAGTAGATCACTCACTTCGAAAAGTCCCAGCAGGTCGCGACACTCGATATTTCTGAGCATGAAAGACTCAGCAAATCCCTAGAGACAGGTAGAGAAAGGGTCAGATTCTGTCAATAGTCCAACATCTCAAGGGCCACTCTCACTGCATCCAGATTGGAGAATAGCCTCAACCAGACCGATCCATCCTTCACTCTGATCGTAACCCCCCGCCCCAGGGTATCATCCGGTTCGTGTGGTTATTTTTTCCCGAACACTTGACTTTGTGGCTTGCCTCCCTTCGATAGGGTTTCATCAATGACTGTCAACCGACCCCAGGCTAACTTCCCAAGGATGGAGTCGAGCCCTGACTGAGCCATGAGCTTGATCCGATCTTTTAACGCCGTCTACATTGGCTGTGTTCAATTCACCACCTTTAAGCTCTTAATTTTCGAGCAACGATGTCATCACATCCACTCGGGGGATACGTGGTCTTTAGTGGGACGACTTGTCGTGGTAATCTAAGCCTACGAACCCCGCGTATCCGGAAATGGTCGGACAAACACCCCATATGAGTGTGACACGACATGGAATAATACATCACCGGCCAGTTGATTCAAAAGCATTGTCTTTTTGTAAATCCTTACTAACTGATCTCTTGCGAGTCCATTCTTGGTAGATGGTGGTCGTTCACCTCCAGCTAAGCCAGAATGTATGCAAATCCTGGCAGCTATTTCTGGAATAAATCTTACCTGAGACCTCTAGCTTTGACATTGTGGGTTCTCTTCGACACGGCCATTGCGCCGCAATACCACAAAGAGAGGACATTTGTCTTCCTTCTCGTCCCGAACAGGGAACCCAAGTTGTTGGCGGAGACCTGCTGAGGGTACCATATAGCATGACCATTTTTACAGAGCGAGCTAACGTCACCTTCAGCGTCGTGAAAGCCAGGTAAGTTCTCTCCCTTCCCGCCTTGTCGCCCGACCCACGCAGCTCCACCGGCGCAAGCAGCTTTCATCCGTCGTCTTCTCAGCACACTATCCGCTGCTACCTCGCCATTCTCAGCCGAGGATGCCTGGTCGTGCTCACCACAACCATCGACCTCGTCATCCTCGCCAGCTCCCTTCCCACCATTACAGCCGCCATCTCCAGTGCCACCAGCGGCGTGTAAATCTACTGGTGCGGGATAGACTTGCTCCTAGCGCAGACCGTGGGGCAGCCCCTATATGCAGCCCTACAGGAGATCCTCGAGTACAAGACATGTATCCAGCTCGCAATCACTGTGTTCGGCCGTCCTCCGGCGGCACGGTGGATGCGCAGCCGCAATCGACGGACGGGTCGCGGCTCTTGTGAAGGTTTGTCCCATCTTCAAGTAAACTGCAGTCACATTAGAAGCTAGCATCATTTCGTCCCAGAGACTTGCTCAAAGAAATGCTTGGAGACATATCTACTATGATGGTCATGGCGGAGCCAGACAACATGTCGCGACCGGAGATTAAAGAGCGATGTTGGAGAAGCTTTAATGTCCAAAGCAGCTCCACTTGGCTAATAAGGGAAGTACTATTTGGTATATGAATATTCTCTCTAGGGAGGGAGTTCAAGATGTCTTGGCATCATTGGTGGAGTAAACGCACTAGTAGCTGTTCAGGGAAAAGTGGAATTTAGAAAATTAAGTACTAGTGCGAATAGTCTGATCCATTATTTTAGGAAAGGAGCGCGAGACCTCAAGAGAGAAGAGAAGACAGCAGATTGTATCCGGACAAGGAAAAGGGGTGTCGTGCTCCTTTGGGCAGGGTCCTGTGTGAAGCGAGGGTATGAAGTACCACCACCAACAGGGTGAAAGGAGTGGAAGCTATTGATTCGCAAGGTGGGGGACTTACCCCCTTCCCCGAAACCTTCCAAGCCAGCCGGGAATAGAGAAAAAAGTTCCACTCGGAACAGCTGAGGCTGAGGCCGGAACGTTCGTCTCAGCAGCCGTGTAGCGGACCATGCTGCCACCTCACCGGGTTGATTGTGAAATGTTGGGGCGGTTACATGGCGGCCTGTCATGAGGAACGTGTGGGACATCCCGACAAAGGCATTGACCCAACAAGCTGGGCACGAGGTGGACACTTCAACATTGCCAGTCAGTCAGGATCCCAACCGGCCGGGTCGACTCGTGACTGCCTCTGTTCTGGAAGGAGAAATCATACCATGGTGTTCTCGAATACACAGTAGAGGTTTCCAGACGTGCGTTCCCATGCGCGGACCAAACCCTCCGAATCAGCATGTGAGTCGAGAGATGACATCACCGTACACAGGAACTCCGAGAGACATCGAAGTGACCTGCGAAATTGCTGCAAAACAGGGGCCAAACAACCTCGGCAGGTTCAAGTCTGGTGCATACTCTGTCGCAGTCTCTGAACCTCTCGCTAGCAGAGCTGCGCCACCGTCCCAAAGACAGAAGATAGAGTATGCAGAGGCGACTAGCATGTAATCTGTATTTTGAGAAGCTGTCTAGCAGGTCGTACATAGTACGAGGTAGTAGGGAGGTTAGGAAAGGGTGAATGAAACAACGGCCACGGCTACGGCAACGGTAACCGACGGGTTCCCAGGGGCCCGGGGGGGTTGGGGTAGACCGTAGCTGGGCATGCTGGGTAGCACTACCTAGGTAGGTAGTACGGAGTACCCGACCTCATTTGTTGGGTCTCGTTTGCGCATCTCCCGAGTCGGTCCAGACGTTGTCTGCGTCTGGTGACACAAGAATGACCGACTGCTGACCACCAACCCCCCCAAAAACTCGACGACAGACCACATGCATCTTCATCGCCATTTACCATTCTCTCTCTCCTTCTCTTCGCTCCTTACCACTCTTACCAACCCAAAATGCAGTACGTCCGAAACATATCAGATTCCGTATCCACGGCATGGAACTCGATCAATCCAGCCACCCTGAGCGGTGCCATCGACGTGATAGTCGTCGAGCAGGAGGATGGCACCCTCTCATGCTCACCTTTTCACGTCCGCTTTGGCAAATTCTCACTCCTACGCCCATCCGATAAGAAGGTTGAGTTCAGGGTCAACGGCAAGAGGCAGGATTATGCCATGAAGCTAGGCGAGGGCGGCGAGGCATTCTTCGTCTTCGAGACTAGCGACACCATTCCCCAGAACCTCCAGACCTCCCCCTTGGTATCGCCAGCATCTAGCCCCCCACTGCCTCCGGGAAGGGCTGCCACCACCTCCGTCTTACAAGATCCACCTCCTCTAGAGCTCGACGACCACAAGGGCATTCATCGTTCCCCCAGTCCAAGCCTCTCTCGGCCTTCTCCTTCTGCCCTGTACTCGAGCTCCGTACCAAGGGATGCAGGTTGGTGATCCCTCTGATTTCCTGCCTGATCAAAGCCGTCAGCTGATACCAAAGCAGGCATGCTCACACCCGTATCGAGTGCCACCGAATTCTCCAACGCAAGGCCAAGGTCCGGCGACTTCTCTGCCTTCGGCCGGCCACATAGCGAAAACATACTGCAATTGGCCGCCCGCAGGAAGCAAAGCGAGCCCAATCTGAAGGAAGCTGCTGAGAGCCCCGAACTATCCGAGAGGTCTGCGAGCCCACCGCTTCTGGCCCCGCACGAAGCTCTCGAGCGTGCCAGGAATCTGTCCAAAGGGCTGCAGGCTGTCAACATTCCCACACATGTCACCGAGACTGGCGACTTGATGCTGGACATGACCGGATTTAAGGAGAGCGAGGAAGATGCCATTCGCGCGGAAATCCTTGCCAGGAAGGTCCTCTCTGAAGAGCTCGAGGGGAACTACGACATTGGCGCCCTCTTTGGGATCGACGAGCACGGAAACCTCTGGATCTACAGCAGCGAGGAAGCCAAAGACGCGGCCATGCGCAAGACGATGGAGGACGGGCTCCGATCGACCACCATGGACGCCGATGCAGTATCAGACCCAGGCTATGCCAGCGATGATAGCACCGGAACCACGTCTGCGATGCCAAGTATTCTTAGGAGAACAGAATCAGATGTCGGACAGAGCAGCGACCTCCAGACGCCACCCGCGTCGCCGGGATCCAAGGGTGCGGTCAAGGCTACCGGTGATCCTAACAGGAATTATGCGAAAACCTTGCGTTTAACCAGCGACCAGCTGAAGGCGTTGGACTTGAAGCCGGGCGAGAACTCCCTGAGCTTCACCGTCAACCGGGCCACATGCACTGCCTTTATGTATCTGTGGAAGCATGAGACTCCTGTCGTCATCTCTGACATTGATGGCACCATCACCAAATCAGATGCCCTAGGCCACCTTTTCAATATGGTCGGCCGAGACTGGACGCACGCGGGCGTGGCCAAGCTTTACAGCGACATCGTCACCAACGGGTACAATATCATGTACCTGACAAGTCGATCGGTTGGTCAAGCAGATACCACCAGAGCGTACCTCGCTGGTATCGTACAGGAAGGCTATCGCCTGCCACGCGGTCCAACTATTCTCTCACCCGATAGGACGATGGCCGCTCTGCGCCGAGAGATATACCTCAGGAAGCCGCACGTCTTCAAGATGGCCACGCTTCGCGACATCAGGCAGCTCTACGGATCCGACTACCACCCCTTCTACGCCGGGTTTGGCAATCGACTGACAGATCAAATCTCATACCGGACCGTTGACGTCCCGCGCACGCGCATCTTCACCATCAATAGCAATGCTGAGGTCTCGCTGGACTTGTTGTCCCTTAACAAGCTGAAGCTTAGCTACGTTAGTATGACCGACGTCGTTGACCATTACTTCCCGCCCGTGTCCACCATCGTGAAAGGCGGTGGCGAGGAGTATACGGATTTTCAGTTCTGGCGTGACCCGCCGCTCGAGATGGACGACTTCTCGGCTTCCGATGACGAGGAGGGTGGCCACAACCTTGAGGCGGACAAGGAGAGCGAGTATGCCGAGGATGATGAGGATGAAGTCGAGGGCGACGGGCTAGCGGATAGCTACATCTCGCGCGGCTCGTGCGATGCCTACGAGGATGACGTCGAGGGCTACGCGGAGGGTAGCGTCCTCAGTGGGGGCTATGACGAGGAGCAGGACCGCATGACGAGGTCGATGATGGATGCGTTAGAAGAGGAGGACGCTGACGATGAAGAAGACGGCGAAGAGGAGGAAGCAGAATATCAGGAGGATAAGACGATGACAGATCAAGGCCAACAAAGTCCTGGTGGCCTCGCTCCCCCATCAGACGTCCTGCCACCATCCAGATCACCGTCCCCGCGTATTGCGGTCAAGGACCGCAGCGCCGAGTTGATCACGGGCATGAAGGACCTCATTGTGGAGAGGGACGTGGAGGAGTAAGGCGCAGAGACCAATTTGCTTAGCATTGAAAAGTGTGTACGAACAAAGCATCTGTTTGGATTCAAGGAAGGGTTTCTGGACTCGTCTGGTCTGTTTTTCAACATCATCAGCATGTCAGCAAGGCGTCTTGGTTTCTTTCTGCGGGTAGAAGGATCATATCATACCATGGGGGTGATGGATGCAAGCGAACGGGAAGGAAAAGGAAAGAAAGGGTGACAGATGCCCGACATGAAAGACATTGCCATAGAAACAGCGGGAATATCGAATTTCGTGGTTTGGTTTTGTTTTGCTTGTCTGGTCGGCTCACTTCGTACCCTCTGATGGTGTGTATAAATGTCACAGTTTCTGCACCCTCTGGTGGACCACCTTCCTCTGGGCTTCCTCATGTTGGTAGCAAAACGGACATTTACCGCACATCCTTGAATTTCCCTTGGTGTCATCACCATGGAATGACCGCCCCCCCCCCCACTCAAAAGACCCAGGAAAGAGAAAAGGGAAAAAGGAAGAAAATTTTCCCTTTGGCTGTTACCTTGTCTAGATTGTCTGAGTTCGTGGATATACAATTGAGTCTTCGCGGGGAACACGCATTTGATTTTCATTGGAAGCACGAAGTCATGATATGCGATGTTTTGAAAGCCACTGCTCATTAGCTATTCTCCTCTTTAGAAGCTAGACCTGACTTCTGCTTCCAGATCTAACTGTCTGTGCTGGTTTCAAAGGCCTGTTCTGTCCTACCCCACCAGGTTGTGGACTCCAGTCTCGTATTCTGTGATGGAAAGAACCTATTCATGGTCCGGTATGGGGCACGACCCATTGCCCAGAGCAGTGAACGTGTCCCTAAACCCAGAATCAACAGTCTACGTCTGGGACATCCACAAAGCCCCAGGATTCCTCCCCTGTAGCATCAAATAAATCAAAAATTGATAACATACAGCCTCGAGAAAAGTTGGTCAGTTGTTGCGGTCCTCAAGAACTCCACCATTCTGCTGCTGCTCAGTCCCGCCTCGCACGTCAGCAGCCTGTCCAGTAGTCTGGAGGGTGGAAGACCCAGCACGTCCACTCAGCGGTGGCAACCGAGAAGGACTGCCGCTCGTTGAGGCCGATGACGCGCTTGGGCGGCTAAAAGGATTAGTCCCATTCGTCTGGACGAAGCCAGGCTGCTGGACGGGTGGTTGGGATACAGCGTTAATTAACCCTGGCATCGGGTTGGACGTGTGACGCTGGGTGGAGGGGGTACGGGTTGGGTTGGCCCGGGGTTGTTGGCCTGGGTTGGTGGGCCTGGGTGGCAGTCCTGGTGGTGGGTTCGTGTGACGCTGAACGGAGGTTGTGTGGGTTGAGTTGCCCTGGACAAAGCTAGGCCGCTGAGGGGGGTTGCCGTGGCTGATCTGAGGCTGTTGATTTGTGTCGGGTAGCGACGGTTCTGGAATCGGATTAGAAGTTCGACGCTGCACGGAAGTTGTGTGGGTGGAGTTGGCCCGAGGCTGTCTGGCGGCGTTGCCATTTGACAGTCCAGAGTTGGGCTGTTGAGGCTGGACAGAGCTCCGGGTAGGTGCCCGGCTGTTCGCCAGTGCGAAATGAGGCTGCTGGTGTTGAGGAGCAGTGACTGAGGCCCCGTTCGGCATGGAGCCGTTCGCAGGGAGCTGAGGCGAGATCTGTCGATTGTGAACAGAGCTACTTCGAGCCGGCCGGTTCACCTGAGTAGCGTTCTGCTGTGGGGCATTTTGCGGTTGAGTTGATGAAGCACTTCCGTTCTGCATAACTTGGCGCAGAGACTGGACGTTCGGTTGAGCTGAACCCTGTCGAGATGGATATTGCGGAGCAGTAGGTGACATATCTGGACCTCGATTCTGGACCGCTGCTGGAGATTCGATCCGTGCCTGGTTTCTGTTCACCTGTGATCCAGCTCGAGACCGGTTGGTTGGCTGGCTTACACCTTGTCGCGCTCCATTTCGACCAATTGCCTGGCTTGCACTCGGTTGTGGTATGAATGGAGGCGATATCGAGGAAGTGGCCTGGTTTTGGGGTTGCGTGGACTGGGATGCTGGACGGTTTCTATCCCAATATCGCTGGTATGAGGACGCCAAGGACGATCCTGCCCCTTGCATTGTTGGTCCCGAAGTGCTCCCAGAGATCTCCGTGTTAGCGCCTTGGAAAGACCACTGTTGCTGCGTGGCCAGCTGCGTGGCCGGCTGCGCCTGAGCCACGTTCGCGTTTGTCGATGGCAATGAGAATTGGCAGCGGATCGTGTTCGCGCCGTCGGAATTCGACGATGAATGATGGTCGTTCGTGGGGGTAGCAGCATTCTAGTCTGCGCCGCCCATGTCGACATCCTCCTCGCCGACCTGCTCGTTGTTACCAAACAGATCCTCCATCGTGCCACCCTCGACGCCGTCTCCGCCAACATCCTCATCATTCGGCTGGATCTCCATGGCATCTACCATGTCTTCGTCCTCCTCTTCACTGTCATCGGCAGCTCTGGCCAGCACATCTCGCATGCCCCAGCCCATACCAGTCATAACGAACCTCTCGTTGGGCAGCCTGATGCCCCACTCATTCGGCGGTATTCGCGGCAGTCCGATCTTGTTCTTCTCAGCGGCCAGGTGAGCCAGCGCGTCCTTGCTGATGCCACCACCACCAGTTGCACCGCCGCCACCGTGGAATTGGTACGCCAGACGCGAGCCGATGGCCAGACGAATGGCGTTCGCGCTGACGGTCGCATCACCGCCAGTACCGGGCAAAGAGGCCGTGGCGCCGGCGGAAGCAGAGGGCTTAGCACCAGCATGGGTGGTATAGGGGTCTGCGCCGAGGTAAAGGCTATCGGAGAGGACAGAAGAGGTGTGGCGGTAGGCGAAGTCGAGAAGCAGTTGAGGAACACGGGACTCGAAGGCGGTGACGCCCTGAGCGTTGAGGAGAAGCTCGATGGTTCGCTGGTCGCGGGGTTTGGGAGCAGAGGTGGTAGGCGAGGTGGGTGCTGCGGGCTGCGCTGCTGACGAGTTGGCTGCTTGAACTACTGTTGAAGCCTGCGCTTGGCTCTGGGAGGGTTGCGAAGAGCCGTTTACGCCATTTGTAGTTGGTTGGGTCTGCGAGTTGGACGCTGGCTGTGAGGCTTGCGACTGGGTGTTGTTGACAGTCTGAGAGTTGGAGCCGCTAGGAGAGGAAGCTGGCACGCCGTTTGTTTGGGGTGCCGTGGGAGACATCGTGAAAGTTGTATCGAGTGATGCGGTATTGGGTGGACGAAGATTGTTGTCGCGTTTCCGCTCGAAGATGGGCTGCAACTGTTCGCGATGGATTAACGCGATTACCAGGAACCGTAGGCAGGCACGCAGGTTGATCCGTCTGTTCAAGAAAGGGAGTCGCACGATAAATAAACCTTTGAAAGTTGAAGAGATTGTCAGATTCAATCCTCAGCAGTCTGGTTGGCGACAGGGAGTTTTGTTGAGGTTGCGAGATGGTTGTCAAGGTTGCACAAGGTTGAAGTTGGAGTTGGATAGCTTCTGGCTTCCAGGCCGCCAGGTCCAGGCTACCTACCAAGTACCACAGTACCCACAGTACTAGCTTCCAAGATCGGAAGCAGGCGAAACAATTACCCGCTGCAAGTCTCTGCACGAGAAGGAGAGGCTGAAGTGCACGGGCCCCAAAACCTTATTGTGACCCCTACACCCTCATCCACCGAGGGGGTTGCATTGGGCCCCACTGATGACCACAAGCAAAGATCCGATCCAGGAGCACCAGCAAGTTACGTACTAGCGAATTGAACTTTTTCGATTTGCATTGAGAGGCCTGTCTACACTGTAAGACTCATCGATGTGTGGTGTGACTTTTGGGGGTGTATGTAACTCTTTATGACTCTTTGTTCTTGAAAGATTAGAGGCTTCTCCCAAAGTCCTCTTCCAAAGTGCTCTTCACCTGTCTATTCAGAATTATTGACTTCCGGAAACAACAGCCATGGAAACCACTCTTCCTCTTCCCTTCCTGGTCAGCATTGCGATACCCCCCGGGCTGACCGGCGCCGAGGGACTGAGTCGCGATGAAGTGAGTTGTCTGGGCACCGTCTTCTTCAAGGTCACTCCGGAGATGCTGGAAAAGGCTCTTCATTTGCTCCCCGAGGACAAAGTGGATTTCTTTTTGGACGTGTCGCAGCTAGAGTCCAAGGACGATGTGCTCGATCTCCTCGATGCCGGCGCTCGTAAGGTCTTCGTCAAGCCGGAACATCTCCCCCAGTACACCGAGTATGGATCACGAGTAGCCCCAGTGGTCACTAAGACGAACGCTCTGGACGCGGCAACAGAGCATGGACTGCTCATCTCAGACTTCGATCATTCCAAGTGTGACGTCGGTCCCTTCTTGGAGGAGGCAAAGTCCAAAAAGATCAAGAACCTCTTCATCAAGCCTGTGGAAGGAGCCATATTGGAGCACTTCGTTGATGTCGCTGCTCAACTAGGGGCCACTCCTATTTTACCCTCTACCGGGCTGACGACAGCCAAAGAGGCCAACGGCAAGCTGTCTGTGTCCAAGATTCTGTGCTCATCATGGAGTTCGGACCGGCCAGACAGCCTCATCCCCACTGTCGTCACCGACGAGAATGGCATTGCTCTGGGACTTGTCTACAGCAGCGAAGAGAGCGTTGGGGAGGCCTTGAGGACCCAGACCGGCGTGTACCAGAGCAGGAAGCGAGGATTGTGGCACAAGGGCGCAAGTTCCGGAGACACTCAGGAGCTTGTAAGGATCTCGCTAGACTGCGACAGCGATGCGTTGAAATTCGTGATCAAGCAGAAAGGTCGGTTCTGTCACCTGGAGCAATTTGGCTGCTTCGGAGAGCTGAAGGGCATTCCGAAGCTGGAGCAGACCCTCAAGTCAAGAAAGGAGTCTGCTCCTGGGGGATCCTACACGGCGCGTCTATTTTCGGATGAGAAGCTCTTGCGAGCCAAGATCATGGAGGAGGCTGAGGAACTTTGCGACGCAAAGTCTCCCCAAGACGTCGCCTTCGAGGCAGCTGATTTGATCTACTTCGCTCTTGCAAAAGCTGTTGCTGCCGGTATCAGCCTGGCCGATATTGAGCGGAGTCTCGACGCCAAGAGCTGGAAGGTCAAGAGGCGGACAGGGGACGCCAAAGGCAAGTGGGCAGAGAAGGAAGGTATCAAGCCCGTGAACGGCACCACCACGGCAGCGGTCCCCAATCCGGCCACCTCTGCGCCAGTGCCTGCGTCTGACCGCATCGCCATGAAGCGCTACGACCTGTCGCAGATGAGCGAATCTCAGCTAGTGCAAGTGCTGAACAGACCATCACAAAAGTCCGCCGACGCTATCATGAAGATCGTCGTTCCGATCATCGACGATATCAAGAAGAACGGCGACAAGGCCGTCCTTTCCTACACCCACAAGTTTGAGAAGGCCACCTCCCTCACCTCCGCGGTCCTCAAGGCCCCCTTCCCCGAGTCACTCATGCAACTCCCCCCGGAGACCATCAAGGCTATCGACACGTCCTACGAGAACATCCGCAAGTTCCACGCCGCCCAGAAAGAAGACAAGCCCCTCCGCGTCGAGACCATGCCCGGCGTCGTCTGTAGCCGCTTCTCCCGCCCCATCGAGCGCGTCGGCCTCTACGTCCCCGGCGGCACCGCCGTCCTCCCCTCGACGGCGCTCATGCTCGGCGTCCCTGCCATGGTCGCTGGCTGCCAGAAGATCGTACTAGCCTCACCCCCGCGTGCCGATGGCAGCATCACCCCCGAGATCGTTTACGTCGCGCACAAGGTCGGCGCCGAGAGCATCGTGCTGGCCGGCGGCGCCCAGGCCGTCGCCGCCATGGCCTATGGCACCGAGAGCGTTACCAAGGTCGACAAGATTCTCGGCCCCGGCAACCAGTTCGTCACCGCCGCCAAGATGTACGTCAGCAACGACACCAACGCCGGCGTGAGCATCGACATGCCCGCGGGTCCATCCGAGGTCCTCGTCATCGCGGACCGCGAGGCGGAGCCCGCGTTTGTGGCTTCGGACTTGCTCTCTCAGGCTGAGCACGGCGTCGACAGCCAGGTGATCCTGCTGGCCGTGGGCCTTGGCGAGAAGGAGCTTCAGGCCATCGAGGATGAGCTCCACAACCAGGCGATGGCGCTGCCGCGGGTGGAGATTGTGCGCGGGGCCATTGCCCACAGCGTCACGATCCAGGTGCCGACGCTGGAGGAGGCGATGCGTGTCAGCAACGAGTATGCGCCCGAGCACCTGATTCTGCAGGTCAAGGAGGCGGAGAAGGCGGCGGAGATGGTGATGAATGCTGGCAGTGTGTTCATCGGACAATGGACGCCTGAAAGCGTGGGTGATTACTCGGCGGGTGTGAATCACAGTCTGCGTAAGTCGAGCCTCGCCAACCCTTCGTATGAAATGTGGTGAGAAGGAAAGATGCAATTTTGCTAACTTGGGTGCGATGTGCAGCGACTTACGGCTACGCCAAGCAGTACTCGGGCGTCAATCTTGGCTCGTTCGTCAAGCACATCACCAGCGCGAACCTAACGGCGCAGGGCCTGCGCAATGTCGGCGAGGCGGTCATGCAGCTGGCCAAGGTGGAGGAGCTGGAGGCTCACAGGCGGGCGGTGGGCATCCGGATTGATTACATGAATCAAAAGTAGGTATTTCTGCTGGTTGGCTTTCTCTGTGTGTGTGCAGCAATCAAGAGGGAAGCCAGTCGCCGGGAGGGGGGGGGGTTGCAGTCCCAAGGTGCAGCATGTAACAGAAAACTGGTCTATATAAAGGCCCCCAGCAGGAAGGTGTCCGTGCGAAACTTGAAAGCACAGGCTTTACAGGGACTTTCGTGTCTGGCTTAACGGTCATTCATCATCGTCTTAAAATACCTCCACTCGACTCTCCCCTTTGGGGATACAGGCTGGAGTATTTCGTTTCAACCAAGGGTCCCCATTCCTGCGGTTGTGCGGTGCCTTTTGCTTTTTGGAAAAACTGTTTTTGCTATTTAAATCTTATTGCTACGATCTATTTTTGAGATTTTTTTCTCAGAATTGGGCGATGTTGATATGGTGGTTGCGTCGATGTCTGTGTGAGTACAACTTCGACCGAAGGAGGTGGGGTGTGCATCTGCGCGTCCCTCCCCTTTCGTGCACACCACCAGAACCGAGGGGATGAACGTCTCAATTGGGAGTGGACACTGATGATGCACTGCGTTGGAATCTGAAGCTTTTTATCGATCACCGAAGTGTCTGTCTACCTACGTCGTCTGCGATTCCACGTCATACTCGACATCCGTCCTGATCACATATTTCGCACTCGGTCGCTCCCCCTTCCGCACACCTGTCCCCTCGTGCAACAGATTCCCATCGACCTCACCATGCGGAAACAGCGCCACACTGCCCTGGATCGGCTTCAGCGGGTACGCATTCAACGTACCCTCCCTCGCCCCCGGCAGGAAGTACGTCGTCTCGCCCGCCTCGAACTCGTCGTTCAAGTAGATGAGGAATGTAAACAGCGACGACTGCTTCGCCCCCGCGGGGCTGGCGTCGTATACGTACGTGTCTTCAGCGCTGATACCCGAAGGCGGCCAGGCGCCGTCAATGTGCGCGCGGTATTCGGCGCCAGGGACGTACCGGTAGACTCGAAATCGCCTGTTCAATCCTCGTACCCTCCTCCCACCCACGCTGGCGGGAACGAAAGGCTCCACCCTCTTCCAAATACCGGCGCAGAAGGCCTCGTCGGCGATCCAGTAGAAGTTGTGTGCTAGGATGCTCGCCTCCTCGCCCTCGGCGCGAATCGGCGCGTCGGGCGTGAAGCCGATCTTCTCTGCAGCGCCGATGATCTGGCCGCACTCGTCTGCCGTAAGGACGTCCTTCATAAGATGCAGATTGGGAACGGTCGGGTGTCTGTGATGCGTGGTCTTGGGAGCTGGCGACGAGAACTTGATCGTGTTGTCCTGCGAGGCGTGCAGGATGGCAGGGTGACGATTTGGGGGCTTCCGCTGGAGTCCGGGCGTGGTCTCGAGGATTCGAAAGCGCGAAGTCGTCTCCTCGCTTATGCCCGCGACCAGGCTTCCGTCAAGCACACTCTCGTACACCATCCTCCTCTCCCGCCCGTCCCGCAGATCCCACGCCTGCCGCACCACCATGGGCCCATCCTCCTCAGCCTCTCCGGCGCTGTAGTCGACCGGCCCAACCACCCGCAACACAGCATCCAAGACGCTCAGAACATCCCGCTGCATCTCAGTCCGCTCGACGCCGGTACCGTCGCGTTGCTCTGCCAGGCCGCTGATGACATCCAGATCGCGCACCCACCGGCAGAGAGCGCCCAGCTTGGGCTTCTGGCCGCGGATTTTCATCTCAGCCAGCATGATGCGCGCATCTACATAATTCTGATCGGCAAGAGCGCCGCTGATCCGCGAGGTCAGGTTCGCATCCACAGAGGCGATGGACCCCGTCGTGCTGGCCTGTTTGAACTCGAAGACGGCGGCCCTCAGGTCCTTGCAGGCTTTGGACTTGATGAGGCCGGGGTTGTCGGCCAGCATCCGGAGGGTGTCGACGGTGATCTCGAGTTCTTCTTCAGACACCACCGTTTGCAAGAGTTTGGGCTCGTACGGGCTGCCGGTCAGCGTGATTGCGGCCGCGAAGTCTGTCTTGAGCTTTTTCGCCACCGAGCCGTTTGCGGCCTGAAAGGCGGCTTGCTTTCGCTTTGCTTTGGATTTTGCCATAGTCCTGAATTATTTTGCTATTCCGTAGTTCTATGCAAAAGAAGAAGTGTATATGGCTGCCTTGTTAACGCTTGGAAATTTTCGAAAAATAGACTAGAGCCAAGTGTCAAAACTCGACATGACGTTGAGGCGGATATCACGTGATGCGCGATCAGACCACCCCGAAGATCGTCTTTCCAACGTCTTCGAATCACTCAGTTTGTTATTTTTTATTTTAGTTTTTGGATGTCCATTTTGCGATCCCTACAGCTTCCCAAGGGCTCTTTTTCTTTTCCGGAAGTGGTCCAGAAGTCGCGACGGGACCATGCACAGCAGGAATTTGCGCTGCACGGGACCTTTTGTACACCAACAACGGGGCGTGGGCGCCATCGTTGTCACAGGCGTGGGAGCGCCAGAGATGGTCTATTCGACTGATGTCAACGCTGGCTGCCACGACATTAGTGTTCCGGCATACATCATGAGTCGAGAAAGAGGAGTGTGAGATTGGATGACACCAACG
>MUZH01004158.1:0-49761 GCA_003012965.1 Juglanconis oblonga | reverse complement strand
ACGACACTGGTAGCGAAAGAACTCTCGCCGTCCCAGATCTTTCTTTGCCGCACTGACTCGGCTTGTGGAGTTGAGGCAAATAAAATAAGTGACAATGACGTTGTCGAGCTGTCAAGTGCGGCGACATTTTGCCCTGCCGGGGCTTCGGCAGGGCACTGACGGTTCAAACCCCGGGTTTCCTGTGCACTACATACATACATACATACGTACATACAGGTGGTACTTGGCACTATTGTGTTCGGCTGTTCGGTATGTCTACGTATCTGTGGGACAGATCGATGTCTGTGGAACATGCTCGATCTACTAAAACAAGGTTGGTTTCCAGATTATGCACGCCCGCCAGATCTCATGTTTTTTTGTTATGAGCTATGATTTGGATGTCCTGTGAACATCTAATCGTACGGCCAGCTGCTCTTTCATGTGTCGCCCTGCGAAGCCTCGGGCAATGCACAAATGGATAATCCAGAAAGATAATCTGTCAAACACGACACGTCTGGTTGGACCCTGAACGAAGCAGGATTTTCTGCTTTGGGAAATCGATAGATCCAAAAAGTCAAGGTTGCTTAGATGTTTGGTCATCCTGGCTAGAAGCCGATCGACCAAGCTGGCAGGATAGCGGGTACCGACCCGCCGGTGTGGCGTGGGAGGCCGGGCGGGTATTCTGTGGGGGTGGGCCGTGGCCAGGAATCTAGAAATTCGGGTAATCATGACGCCATTTCCACATTCTCGCTTCTTCTGTATCGTGTGCCATGGCAGTGAAGGCTAATAATAAGTTTGAGTTGTGATCATGACGAACTGACGCCATTTTCCCCTCGTTCCATCAGTCGGTACTATGAGAAGAGGAGAAAAGAGCCAAGACAAGAGAAAAAGGAATAATCTGTACGCGTGGAGACAAGTCACTGTCTGTCCGCATGTAACTTCAGGACAGTACAACACTGCCAGTGAAGCTCACGGCTGATGCTAATTACAGCGCTGCAGGCTTTCGTTAGAACCCAGCCGCAACAACAGCACCCATGCAGGCACGTCGACTAGAAGCAATATCAGCAAATCGACATCGGCTTCCATACAAGGTTCGGGCATGGCCACCACCACAGGCTGCACATACCGAAGGTTTCCCAGTATCAGCGTAGTACATACGTGACTAATAACCTTGCAGCATGTACACAAACTCCACGATGTCGTCCAGTCTGTCAGCCCGCAACCTTCCCGTGCCGGAAAAATACGGACGAGATGTCGGTGTCGCTGACACAAGTAATCAGCTAGCACTGAGCTGAAGGAGGAGAGGTACAATGCTTCCAGCTCGACCTTTTGAGTTCCGAAAGTACTCTACCTGGGACAAGGCACCCTCCGATAAATACCATAGTAGACTCTCCTCCACGTGGGACCCCGCCTTTTTCAAGAGCCTCAAGCCCGCCTGTATTTGCGGATGGGTCGGCTAAATGGCTGCAGGATGGGCGGAGCTGGACCACGCGGTGGTGCTGACTGTGTTCACAGCCCGCCCGACTTCGATCATCTAGTGCTCAGGAAGACAGCAGGGCGTTCGACTTATGCACAGGTGACTGACTGTTGTTACTGTCCACGGGCATCGGACCCCACTGATAAACCGGGCATCGTCCCATCGTGTCGCATCTCATTTCCCGTCGGTTTCATGGCACTGCAGTTCGCATTGGCCCAGAAGCTATACGATGTGATATGTGACGAAACAACCCGGGAAAGAACGTGACCACCGCGGACGACTGACCTGGAACAAAGTGCCCTCTTTCCCGAAACGGACTTTCGTGCAGCTTCATACAAGTTACCTATAATCGTAGATAAGCACTACTCCCATGACCACCCCATGGCGCGCTGGCCCCGTGATTCATCAGTCACAATCGAGGTTGTTACGACAAAGTGACAGACTCCCCGTTCATGCACCGAACCACCTCGCACCGAACCACCTCAACGCTTCCATTCCTTCCAGAAGCCCTTGGTCATGACGATGAAAGGTTGCGGAATGAGTCGGGTTCGCAAACCTTATTCCGGCGTGAACAGCTTTCCCGGGCGTGGATCCAACGGTTGGATCCACTTTGCCGAAGTGGGACGCCCGGATCCGGCGCTCTGGCCGGTCTGGCCCCATCTTTAACGGAGGACGCCTACCCGAGCGGATGGTAGCCAATCTTGTTGGAACGCTTGTTCCGACGATATAAGAAGTCAAGCTTGCCTCGCTGGACCAGACATGCTTCTGGAGGGATTCGCGTACGGTACGAAGTACAAAGGAATCCCGTGGGTACCTACCTACCTACCTAACCTAAGGCATGAATGACACCTTCCCGGATCGGCGGCGCCCTTCCAAAACCCCCCGCCTGAATCGGCGTGTTGCAGCGGCCAAAGTCGACTCGCACCAAGTCACGAGAACATATACACGATTCCGCGCGAATCAGAAATACAATCTTGCCGCTCTCACCGCCGTGAAAGGGACGGCTCAACTTCACATGCCTCAGTCAAGTGGATCAGCGGTCACATGCGGAGGGGTAGGTGTTCATGCTGGAGGTCAAACGTGGATAAGCTTGTTGAGAAGAGGGTGTGCTGCTGACGAGGGGAGGGAGTCGATTACCGCTGCTGACCTGAGATGATGTGCGACCAACACCTGTGTCGATCGCCCGTAGCGGCTGACGCCTAGTGGAACCCACAGGCCACGTTTTCGGGCAGGCTGGCTGACCGTAGTCGCCGGCCCGGTCGAGGAATTCGCTCGAATATACAAACCTCGCACTATACAGGCCGTGGAGATGGATATCGCTGCCTGCCGGGATCAAGGGCCATCAACTCCTGCCCATCAACTTCTGCCCATCAACTCCTGCGTTCCATCCCGTCAAGACAATAACCATTACCCACAACCGGGCTGTCCGTTGACTCGAGAAAGCGGTCTGCCGGCTGAGTATCTACATCGTAGCACACCTCCCTATGCGTACATCCCACGACTCAACCCCCAGCCCGATGTGCCTGACTCGCCAAGTCACAGAAGCACGAACACACACTCGCCTCACTATGGCGGCTGTCAACCACGGCGAACCACGCCTCGTTGCATTCTCCGCCAGTCTGACTTCATCGTTCACAAGGACATATAGTATAGGTTTCTTGCCTGCCGTTTGGCTGCGCGTTCTTTGCCGGCTTGCTACAGCATCCTAGTATTTATTGCGAATTGATAAGATCGAGATCAACTCTTCGCCACGGGTCCCCTCACGACTCTATGCCACTCCGGAGCTGCGCGGATCCGGCTCGGCATTGGCGGCGTCATGGATCGTCTCTGGCCCCAGCTGCCGGCCCCGGGGACCCACATTTTCGGCTGGCACGATGAAAGGCCGTATGTTGCCGGTCCTGCTGTCCACGCCACCCGCGTGGAGAGACGACCCCCACGTATACGCAGGCAGGACGAGAAGAGGAATAGGGCCGCATGAGGGGAGACGGGATCTCTGAAAAGAGACATCCGCGTTGCTCAAGATGAGGTTAGTCTTGCCGGATTGAATGAGGGCTTTGCCTTGAACTGAGGCGCAATCTCTGAGGCGTCATGCTGATGGTGTGGCGAGGTGTTGAGATGTGGCGGTGTACAAAGAACGTGTACTAAGTAGGTACCTAGGTAGCTAGGTCGTCGTGCCTATTGGGGTGATGATGCCGGGCGGCTCCGGGAGGCAGAGGGGCATGGCGCTCGGGGTCACCTCGACTTGTCACCAGGTCCATATGCTGGTTACTCTATGAGTATGTCCACCGCAAGACTGCTGTGTCTACTAAAGTGCATTTCAACATGGCAAGCTCCAGGGGGCAGTGCATTTCGGAGATATACATAAGTTCACGGGACCCCCTATCTTGGTAACACAGGCCCCCTGGGTAGTCCCACTTGCGCCAGCTTCATCGAACTTGAATATAGAGCCTGTATTAATAGAAACCGGATATTGGACCCTATACGCATGATCTGTTCAAGTAGATAAATGGCCTATTTTCTGGACGAATCACATGGATATGTAATTAGGTTGTAATCCTTTCAGTTCCCTGGTCATGTATTCGTTATAAGATGCATGTCCTCCATCCTGATGGCCATAGTACCAGCCCCTTGTAGAACATGGCTCAGGGTACTGAACCTCGAACAGGTTTCTCGTATGCTGATTGCCAGGCATTCACAGTTTGGAGGAGCATGTATATAATGAATGAGTAGACCTACTACTCCAATGAAAAAGACACCAATCATTATCAGATGCTTATTCGGTATTCAATTATCGTTTTTACTTTAAAACACTCTGAGGCATCACGCCAGCATCCAGCTTCAGATAATGCTGAAGTCTTAGCCGTAGACAGTTTGACGCCCGTGTGTGCTCTCAAATATGATATGTAGCCGACTTATGTTTTTGTCCTTCCTCCCCATTTTAATTATATTCGAATATCAGATAAGTAGATCAGAAGTTCGCGAAGAAATTGAGGAGTTGGAACTACCTAAGCACTATAAGACGAAGAAGATGAGGGGAAAAGAGGAGATCTGACGGTGTTTGATGTTATAGAACAAATAATTCAAAGACGCCACTTGGTTGGATTAAAGGAGCTACGTATTTATTATGGAGAGTCTCTTTACAAGATGGATCTTGAAGATTTTAACAGCTAATATACCTGAGTTTGTTCATCTGAATCAGGAGGTGCAAGCTTGCTACTTACACTTTGACAGCATATGCGCAGTAACCTTGATGCATATTGACACCTTATCCCAGTGTATTCATGCAGATGTAGTTTAACCTGACGACAGCTTGTATTAGACCTGCCCACCTTGGTTCGTATCCAGATCGCAGGCAAATGTCTCCTCTGCATCAACTTCTCATCTACGTACCTGGTGGCAATTAGATGAGTCCCGAGGTCTCTCTTAGCAGGGCAGAGAGGATGGAGATTAAAAGCCCATTTCTTTCAAGGAAAATTCTTTTATCCGCCGTACTGTTCTGTGTTCATCCGCTCCTTAGGTAGAATACTTTCCCCTTTCCCTTACTTATTTATATATTTCAATCAAGCATCAGTCGGTACATGCCCTATTATGGAACATTAATTCCTATGGCAGAGAACCTGAGAGTGCCAATACTGGCCTTGCTAGAATAACCGAATATTGCAAAAATAGACCGGAAGTTTTCCCACTACCTTCATATGGTGCGGCACTAGGATTCGATATTTGGTAGTTGCCATCTGTACCTTACAACAAGCATTCATCTTCTCATATTATGCTTTCCATAGCCATGGGCAGTTTTTAGTATGGGCTCTATCCGGACTATAGATTCTCTAGGACTCCTCCGTTATCAGATGTCCCCTGCTCTCAATTTTGCCTTCATTTTATGAACGTCCTCGCCACTTTATTCGACTGTTCGTCTTCACGGCACCACTCTCCTGTGATAGCCCTCCTTCTTTTTATAGTATTTACCTAGGAGCAGGTGACCCCTCTTCTTACCTAGGTATAAGAAGCCTCATTCTGTATAAAGCAGGGTCAAACTTGTCTTGGGACGTCTTTAGTCTTCAAAAACATCTCATAACCCTTCCTCCTACGTCCAGCGATGAACAACCAATCTTCACATCCTCAACAACCGCCAACCACCCTTTCTTCGCCTGAACACATCGAAAGCACATCAGCCTACTGTCAAGCAAGACCGAACATTTTTAGCCCAAGATGTACGCTTAACCTACTCCTGAATTCGTTGTTCTCGGGTTTAATGTCAAGAAGGATCGATGGGGAGGTCCGTTTCCTCCACAATCATCTCGACCATCCGTCCCGCAAGACCCTTCACTCAGGTAAGATACTAATGCATATGTTTCTGACTTGAAGAGTATGCCCATACGACTAAAACACCCCCAGCACTACTTGGTCCGTCATCCTCTCAGTACGTTTGATCATGGGACTTCGTGCATCAATCGCAGCTGGAAGCTATGACCAACCTTGGTCTCAAGGAGGAGTGATTCTGAAGGCAGGTGTGAAAGAAGGAACCATGAGCCGACATCTGTTCCCCTATGAGCTCCACCTAACGACAATACCTAGGTAAGAGGATGGTCCAGCAAATGCAGCCTCCATGGGTTACAACGAAACATCCGTGAAGGGTGGAAGAATGTGAAAGACAAAGAATTCGTTTATCATTCTGGCACGAGATCTAAATCTAGGATGAATTAGTCTTCTGAGGTTTCGGACTTTAGCTTACAGACGTTGCTTTGATAGTTTTTCTACTACTCATCAGTGCTTCTCTTCATACTGCCGTTTCGACGTTAACCCAGATGACTCCAGAATGTGAGACGCAGAATGAATATATTTCATAATTTACCTACCTGAGCGACTAGGACTGGCAACGTGTACAAATCCACTTATCACGTCATAATATATACCTAGAGCATTGTGGATAAAGTTTATTTCATGAGTTTTTCTATGTTCGTGTTGGGCAAAGTATTACCTGATTAAATGCAGGCTTTACAAAAATGGACAAAAGGATTGAGAGTTGCATGGATGGCAGCAGTGGTCGCTGATCCGTCAGGCTGCACCTCAGCCGCAATAGGAGACTCGGTGAGCTTGAAGTTCTTTCTGCCTGTTTCACTGTGGTGGCTTCCAAGTTCAAGTTTCATCCATGCATGAGGCCCACTAAAATCCCAGCTCAACGGTGAGCAACGTCACAGCCTGCCAACAACCTCTCGTCTCCTGTGACCTGCACACCACCGTCCAGAAACTCAAAACCATCATCATCAACCAACAGCATCACAAGAATGGCGCCATCAGAGGGCACAAACACCATCCGTGCCGAGCTCAACACTTGGTACGACTCACTCAGGCCACTCAAGGTCGACCTGGTGGGAGACTTCGCGGGCAAGGAGCTGTTTGCAATCCATGGCGAGGCGTTGTTGCTTCACTGCCTCACTGAGGCACGCGTCGACCTCAACAGTAAGATGTCACCGTGGCGCTCCTTCCCTCCGCTAAGCCCATTCAGCATCTCGTCGCCGCTAACGAGGTATCGCAGACGGCTTCCAGCTTCTACACGCAGTCTTCGCGGTCGAGAGCTTCCTGCAGAAGCTCAAGGATCGTGGCTGCAACTTCCACGTGGTCTGGTTTGACGACTACCGCGAGCTGTGTTCACCTGGCAACCTTCACGACGATCTCACCACCAAGTACCTCTTGACACGGGCCGTTGTCATACGTCATCTGCAGAAGCTGCACCTAAGCGAGTCTGGCTGTGACTCCAGTGACGACAACGACCGCTTCTCTTTCGAGTTCGCGGGCCCGCAAGATAGCCACTTTGAGGACTATCTTACCAATAACACTCTGCATTTCTTCCTTTCCCTTGGCGGCAAGGCATCGGGCATCTGCTCCGAGGAGTATGGTGACGGGTATCTCAGTATCGCACATGGACTTGGCGTCAAGGGCTATAGCTTGGCCTTCATCAATGATATTGAGTTTGTCAGCTCAAAGGTATGGAATACTGACCCCCTAAGCAGACTTGGCTGCTCCCTCCCGGTTTCGTGTACTGACTGCTGGCTCATCTCAGGTTAACTGCTGCGTTGCTTCACCGTCCTCCACCTGGGAGCAGCTGGATGCTTTCCGCCCGCAAGCCAGCCAAGTTGCGAGCAAGTCTCATGCTCATGCCCCATACGATGATGTTCAAGGTGCCATCGAGAAGTGGTCCCCATGGGAGGATGGTACCGTCCCTACCTCTCGCGAAGTGACTGCACTCTATGCTCTAGGTGGAATGGCGAAGGCTCACCAATCGACCCCTCAAGCTTTCTGCGACTGGGCTGCGACGTATGTCACCCATCTGGTTCTTCTCCGGCGCCTCCCACTTTCTCGAAGGTCCTTCGAAGAGATGGAGACCAACGGCCAGGATCTCAACCCTGGCCTTCTCCCCGAGTTCTCCGGCTTCTGTCTCAGTGCCCTGCCGCATGTACCCAAAGAATCCATATGGGACTCTTTCGACCTTCTGGACGGACGACTCCTTGCGCTGGTGGCAACAAAGCCACCCCGCCTTCCTCATTCCTGGGCTGTTGAGGCTTATGAGTTCGGAAAGAAAATTCAACAAGTTACTGGTGTGGATATTCAAGCGTCTCTCCCCCCTCTTGACCCCGCGGAACTGTCCGTCAGCGCCAATCGCCCCGAATCAGCGGTTGCTGCTACTTCGACCATGCCGGAATACAGCGTTCTGCCCTTCTCTCATCCTGTGTTGGACGGCTTCTTCAAGGACACCCAAGTCGTGCCTACAGAGGTGCCTGGGTATGAAGGTGTGCCCAAGATTTTCAAGGAGCTGACCCACTGGCACAATGCCCGCATTTCTGTCGACGTGAAGCGCCCTCCCCGCCCCAAGAATAAATGGGAGTTGAGAAGTGAGCAGAAATGGATGGCGACATACATCCAATACTCGGCAAGTCTGACAAACGCCACTGGCAAGATCATCGATCCCGAAACTATTGTGGTCGGACCGGACGCGACAGATCGAGTGGTTGTCAGCGATATGAAGAAGCCGAAACCTAACACCAGTGGTGGTAAGAAGGGAAAGGCCAAGAGCGGAAGGGAGGTTGCTCTGGAAAACGCCGAGGCTCTGAAGAAGGGCAAGATTGAGGCCAAAGGCAACAGTGCTCAGCTATTGTGGGAAGATCAGTGTCGACTTTTCGAGAAGGAGCCTGATCTTGTCAAGCGATACCAGAAGGTGAACAAGTATCTAGGTGGGCTGACCACGGAAGCGCGGGCCGCAGTTGGAGCTGATGTCTCTGTCTACGCTTGCAACGTCCTGGCCGCCATGCTGCTGAAGGCAGGACCGGCTTCCCGGGCGCGTCACAGTATAACTGCGTTGATGTGGTCCATCATTCGGGATCTCGGCAAGCAGAGCATCTCTCCATCCTCTGCTAAGCTGGCCAAAGCTTTTGCCAACGGTCTCGGCTTCCCGGCGACTTTCCAGGAGTCCTCCTCGGGCCGACCTCTTCCGTACCACAGCGTGCTCGACAGAGACAACAAGCCTCTAGAGCTGCAGCAAGCCACCGTCGACTTCCAGCTCAACCACTGCGGTCCATTTCTCGAGAGAAGCTTCGATCCAGCACCCGACCCCCGAGTGACGTTCCACCCAGATGCGTGGCAGCGCGATGTTCTCGATGCCATTGATGCGGATAAGAGCACGTTCGTGGTGGCTCCTACGTCTGCAGGAAAGACCTTCATTTCCTTCTATGCTATGTGAGTATTTTTCACGGACAACAACACCTCACTCATCCTTTAGCACTTTCTATGACCCCCTCCCCCATCTCAGCCCCCTCCCTCCCTACTACGCACGCGTCTCACCGAGAGTTGCTAACCTAATGCACAATAGGAAGAAGGTGCTGAAGATGAGTGACGAAGGCGTATTGGTGTATGTTGCTCCCACCAAGGCACTTGTCAACCAAATTGCGGCTGAGATCCAGGCCCGGTTTTCGAAGAAGTACAAGCAGAACGCGAAATCCGTATGGGCAATCCACACCAGAGACTACCGCGTCAACAACCCGACAGGATGTCAGGTGCTAGTAACGGTTCCCCACATTTTGCAGATCATGTTGATGGCACCGACCAACGCTGAAAACGAGAACTCCTGGTCTCGGAGGGTGAAGCGCATCATCTTCGACGAGGTCCACTGTATCGGTCAGGCGGACGATGGTGTGGTATGGGAACAGCTACTCCTTCTGGCTCCCTGTCCCATCATCGCGTTGTCGGCCACCGTCGGCAACCCAATGGAATTCAAGGCCTGGCTTGAGGGGTCTGAGAAGACCAAGGGGTACGAGTTTGAGATGATAGTCCACTCGACTCGGTACTCTGATCTTCGGAAATTCTTCTGGAAGCCTCACAAGAGCTCTGAGTTTTCTGGCTTGCAGCGCGTCGACAGGCTGCCTGTTCCTGGTCTGGATGACGGCAGTGCGGCTGCCGACCAGTTCTCCTACATTCATCCTGTGGCCAGTCTCCTCAACCGTGCCCGTGGCAGTATCCAAGATGTCAGCCTAGAGCCACGCGACTGCTTGTCCCTGTGGGCATCCATGGCCAAGCACCAGACCAAAGAGTTCCCACTTGAACCGTCTCTGAACCCTCGAGAAACACTCGGCAAGGTAGCCCGGAAGGCCGACGTCGCCGAGTACGAGAGCAAGCTGAAGAGTGTCCTGGAAGCCTGGATGGCGGACAGGAGATCTCCATTCGAAGCGGTCCGGAAGGATCTCAGATCCGAGGTCAAGGTGCCTGAGTTTCCATCCCAGGACCTGCCGAAGCATGTTCTCGGACTTGTGACAGATCTTCACGCTCAGGGAGCTCTGCCCGCAATCCTGTTCAACTACGACCGAGTGAACTGCGAGGACATCGCCTTCCAGCTCCTGGATGAGCTATCAGAGGCAGAGGAGGCATGGAAATCTTCGAGTCCTGAATGGAAGAGGAAGATTGCCAGATTCGAGAGGTGGCAGAAGGACGGATCGAAGCTCAAAGCAATGAACGACAAAACAAAGAAGGCAAAGGCTAAGGGCAAAGCTGGAAAGGACGAGGATGGTGCGGACGATGGACGGTTAGAGGATGATCCAAGCGTTTTGGCAAGTTTCGATCCCAAGGCACCACTCCCAGCGTTCTCCTTTGCGGATGAGACCAAGTTCACTACTTCGGAGATCGCACAAACAATCTGGTCTCTGAGGTGGAAGGACATCAACCCCAAGATCATCAGCGCTCTGCGCCGTGGAATCGGTGTCCATCACGCCGGTATGAACCACAAATACCGGCAAGTCGTCGAGATGCTCTTCCGCAAGGGCTTCCTCACCGTTGTCATCGCCACTGGAACCCTGGCCCTGGGTCTCAACATGCCCTGCAAGACGGTCGTCTTCTACGGAGACTCGGTGTTCCTCACAGCCCTCAACTACCATCAGGCTGCTGGCCGTGCTGGTCGTCGAGGCTTCGATCTGCTCGGTAACGTCGTTTTCGCCGGCATGTCACAGGAGCGTGTGTACGAGATCATGTCGGCCAGGCTCCCTGATCTCCGGGGACAATTCCCCCTCTCTACGACACTCGTTTTGCGTACTTTGGGCTTGCTGCACCACACGAACAACTCCGATTATGCGATTCGTGCGGTGCGGTCCCTTCTGTCTCAATCACGTCTGTACCTGGGCGGACCCGCAGATAAGTTGACCATCAAGCACTTTCTGCGTTTCTCGATCGAGTATCTCCGTCGACAACACATTCTCGATCACTCTGGTTCTCCGCTGAACTTTTCCGGGTTGGTCGGGCACCTGTACTTCACCGAGAATAGCGTCTTTGCATTCCACTCCCTCCTCAAGGAGGGTTACTTCCACAGCCTGTGTGCTGAGTACAAGAAGAACTCCGAAGAAACGCTCCGTAAGATCGTCCTTGTCTTGTCGCACATATTCGGTCGCATCCCAACCGGCGCAATTACGGAGTCGTGGCAGGAAGTCATTCAAAAATCGCCTTCAGTCGTGCTCTTGCCCGCTCTCCCGGAGGAGGCTCTTCACATTCTGCAGGATCACAACCAAAACACCCTCGATATCTTCAAGAGCTATGCAGTCACCTTCGTGGATCAGTACTTGAGCGACCAGAACGATCGTTGCTTGCCTCTCAGCAACTTAGAAGTCGGCGCCAAAGAGGACAGCGCTGGTGCGAAGGAGGTCCTCCAGGACAGCACCTTGCCACCCACCAAGCTGCGCTCCCCGTTCGCAGCCCTCTCCGGCTTCGGTGATGATTCATTCGAGTCCATCCACGACCTCTGTACCACCGTGCGCGGCGGGGTCTTTCTCGAAGAGTCGGCGATTCCCTATATTCCCGTGTTTCCTGACGACACGGACGGCAAGCCTTGGAACGCCTACCTGTACGACTTCTACAAGCACGGCGACATGCAGGCGCTGGTGCGTGACAACCGCATCAAGCGCGGCGACGTGTGGTTCCACCTCAAGGACTTCTCTCTCGTGCTGGCGACCATCGTGACGAGCCTGCGGAACTTCATGGACCTCGAGGCGGCAGATGATGGCGATCTGGCCATGCTGGATGTGAAAGATGCGGAGGATGAGTTTAACGAGCGCTTGGAGGCCGAAGAGCCTATCGACACGGTCCCCGCGCCGGAGCAGGCACAGGCTCTTACGGCTGCCGTTGTTGCCCCGGTCAAGAAGAGCAAGAAGAAGAAGGTGGCGGACTCGTGGGATGACGATGCCAGCGACGACGACGAGACGGAGTCGGTTGACCAGTCTACTCTGGGGGGCCCCAGCGGTACAATGACTCCTGCATCTAGCGCGCCTCCCGCCTGGGGTGGCGACGGCGAGCTCAAGCTGCCGCAGGTGCTACGCATGTTTGAGGCGGTGCAGCGCGAGTTCGACGAGAAGTTCAAGAAGATCTGGACTTAAGATTGATTTGATTACCTTTTCGGTCAAGCTGCTATCGGGGAATGAGACTTGAAGTTGGGCTATGAGGAGGCATAGAATAATGCTGTGTGTTGTGATCATTATCAGGGGTACTGGAGATGATCTGCTCAGAAAGTGCACGGAACGGAGACCGGGGGATTAGAAAGGATAAAACGACAGAATGACTGGTAATAAACTACGTATGTCACCAAAACTCTTGAAATCGTGTGTCTTTCCATGTTGGAGCAAGCACATGTTTTGCCGGCGTAGGGCCACTTCGTGTGTCCACAGCGACGATATGTTGAGAGTAGTCAGCCAGATAAGACGGCACGGCGGTGAGGTTATATTCTACCGTACAAGTCGAGTACGCTGACCCTGTAGACAGACAGACTCGAGGCTGTGGCTTTCCCGATCTGGAAACGACAAGGGCAAGAAGAGCAAGGCTGACCGGCGGCCGGGGTCCCCTTGCTAAGTCGCATACGCAGTCCTCTCTACCGTGATCATGATTGTTAGAAGTTCAACTACCCAGACACATCGCTCACATTGACACATTCTATCCCCTTCAAGAGCCATTCCATGCGCAATCGTATTCCTGACACAGGTCCCTCCAGGGCTGCTAGTGTCTCCCGTCAAACTGCTTGTTTTGATGCTCTAAATCGTCTGAGAGACCCTCCGCCCTGCACAACCCGCCCCCTGGGCCAAGAGTCAAGGAGACAAGGAGGTCTCCGTCTTGGGTAGGTACTGGTAAGATCTTGTTCCGTCTGGTGACGCGCGCATACCGGGATTCCGTTGGCAATGTCGAGTTCTGCGACTGTGGTTTTCTCTCTCTCTCTCTCTCTCTCTCTCTCTCTCTCTCTCTGTGTGTGTGTGTGTGCGTATCTCTGTTCCTCTACAAACGACCGTTCGAGCGCCCATATTCTGCTATGGTCTTTTTGTTCTCGGAGGGAGGAGCTTCATCATTTTTCTGCCCCATTCCCCCTCCCTCGGGGGCATGGATGGATGGATATGCAGATGCTGCCGGCCGCGAGCGCCGAGTCTCACCGGCGGAGAGGCTGATGGACGGGGCCTGAGGCTACGAATACCGGGAATCGGCACGCATGTCGGACCCAGCTGGTATTTGGAAGGAGGCCGAGCCGGTGGAGAGCTTCCCCATGAGTCTGGCGGCGAGGGAACACGGGGACATCCGGGGACTGGCCAAGATCAAGGGCGGAAGAGTGTCGACGACACAGGCCATATGTGCATGCTTGGAATTCGGGACATGGAAGGGCACGTACGTGGACAAGCCCCTCGGCACATACCTTACTGTCACGGATGGCAGACCTCCCACAAAAGCCAGCTGCTAGTATCATAATTTGATTTGTTTTTTGCAACCTTTTTTTGTTTTTCTTTATTTGTCTTTGCATCCCCAGGTCCCAACCAAGACAAGGGATTTGTTATGTGCCCACCCCTTTGTCCAGACCACCACACAATTCACGTAAACCTATTCTACTTCCACTACACCCCCATCTCTAACCCTCATAATTCTCAAACATGAAGCTCGGCGCCCCCGGTACAGCATTATCCCCAATGGGACTCTTGATTTCAACCTCCTTGCCCCCATCCGTCAGATCCCGTCCCTTCTTCGTTCCCTCGTCTACCTTAACCACCACAATCTTGACAAAGCCAGCTGTGCGCTTCAGGCCAGCCACCATGTTCAGCAGCGTCGCCTGCTCGTCGAAACCCAACTTGCGGTTGAGGACAATGTTTGCATCCTCGCCCGCCTCGAGGCGCTTCTGCAGCTGCTTGACGAAGGGCATGGCCTTCTTGGCCTCGCCACCCTTCTTGATGATTTCGTTGAGGGCTTTCTCGTCCTTGAGGGCGTTGGTGGCCGTGTCCCAGTGTTCGCGGAGAAGATCAATGTATCTTTCCTGCCAGGCGGGAAACTTGTCGGTGGTGAAGATGCTGTAGCAGTTTGTCAGTGATGGCATGAGGTTCAATGGAGGATGGGGGTGCTTACGTCAGCATCTTGGGCTTCTTAGGATCATACATCGTCTCCTTGCCCTTGGCCTTCTTCTTCAGCTGTGTCGACTCTGCACTGTTGACATTGCTCGCCGTCTGCCGGACATATTCCCTTGCCGCCGACAGACCCAGGTCCGCCGCGGGCACCTCGGGCCACTGCGCCAGCTGGATAGATTGAGGCTTCTTCAGAATTTCCAGCCAGATCCACTCGCACCAGTGGGGCGCGATGACGGCCAGGACGAGCGCTTGCAGCTCAAAGTAGCGGAACACCAAGTCCTTGTGCATCTTGATGCCCGCACCAATGCAGGCCTCGCGGTAGAAGTCGCGCGCCGAGGTGAAATCGAACCAGGCAGCTTTCAGGGCCAGCTTGTAGTTTGTCTCGATGTACTCCTTCTTGGCTTCGGCCACAAGCACGTTCAACTCGTTGTCGAAGAGGGCGTCCTGGTAGGAGTTCAGAGGTCCGGTGCGTAGCTCAGAGTCTTTGGAGACTTCCTCGATCCACTCGCGGTTGTTGAACAGTCTTAGGACACCGTTGTCGGCCACATCCTCCTCAAAATTAGCGTCGGTAACACCATCACCGGCATCAGCCAGAGCGATACGGGCAGCGTCGGCTCCGTACTTCTTGACGGTGTCGTCCAAAGTCATGAAATTTCCAGTCGACTTAGACATCTTGGCGCCGTTCAACATCAGATGACCGTTGGCCCGGATGCTGCGTGGCCAGTACTCCTCGGAGAAGAAAGCTATGTGGTTGTAAAGGAAGAAGGTTAGATGATTAGGAATCAGGTCCTTCCCGGAAACCCGTACGTCCAGAGGATACCAGTACTCGAAGTCACGGCGCATGCCCTCTAGCGTCTCTTTGGGGATCTTGGACTTCTGCACAACCTCATCACTGAGCTCTGTTCTGCTGAAGACGTAGTCCCACACCTCATCGATCATCTGCTCGGCAGCAATGTTTCCCTTACCCTTGTCCCGGCCAAATAGGTCGGTATGCAGCCAGGGCAAGATGGTGTAGTAGGCCATGTAGATAGTCGAGTCGGAGAGAGATTCCACCAGGAAATTTGGATCGAACGGCAGCTTAGAACCCAGACCGTATGTTCTTGCGCAGGCCCACTGGTTCAGCCAGTTCAGGACGCCAACGAACGCGTTCTTGACCTCGGGGGTGTAGGTGTTCAGGCCGCGGTGGACCCAGTCGATGGTCTGGTCCCTCCACTTCTCCTCACCGTAGTCCAGGTACCACTGGTCCATCAGCGCCACGATACACTTATCACCAGATCTGCTGACGACCTGTCCCTCTGGCTCAGCGTAGGCGAAGGCCTCGCCAGCGGCGATAAGGTCGGCGCGCACCTTGGGCTTAGCAATCTCAACCTTCTCGCCCTTGTACTTGCCAACCAGCAGGGTGCCCTGATAATAACCTTCCTTGTACGCCAGATCCTTAGCCTCGGCCAGGGGCTTAGTGTCTTTGGGAGAGGCAATCTTCAGCTTCTCGACCAGGGTCTTGGCGCAAATGTCTCCGTAGGTGGGTGTGGAAATGATGGGGAAGATTTCCAACTCGGCCCATTCCTTCTTTATACCGTAGAAATCGGCCTTCTTAGCCAGGTCTCGAACAGTGGCATAATCGTCGGGCGAATCAGAGGGGACACTCGTTACCACACCGGTCCCCTTGGTCTCCAGAACAGTCTCCATGGGGAGGATGCGGACGCCGTCCTTGTGTAGGGACAGTGGGGCATTGACCAGGGTGCCGATGCAGTCTGCGCCCTTCAGCTCGGCCAGAGAGGTCGGGATGGTGCCGTTCTCCTTCAGCAGACCTTGGAAGGCCATATTACGCGCAGCGCGATCGGTGATGACATAGTATTCGCTGTCGGAGGCCTGGTAGACACCGTACACAAGCTTCGGTCCGACGTAACAGGAAGTCTGGCCGTACATGGTTTCTGGGCGGAGAGTTGCGGGGACGAAGAAGACGTTGGCCCCCTCAGGCAGCTTGCCCTCGATGGTCTTGGCAGCCTCGGGCGCCCACTCTAGGACTTTCAACTTGAGAGCCGTGTACTCCTGGGGACCAACACCCTCTCCATCGCTCCGGTCGTGGTCCATACAAGGTTGACCGTCCTTGATCGAGTAGATGGTGTACCTCTTTCCGAACTTGATCTTGTTCATCTCCTTCAAGCGGATCATCTGCCAGCGCACGAAAGCGTCGTAGTAGGGGTTGGCATCGGTGGTGACGAACTGTCTTCTCCAGTCTATCCTGCACCCCAGCGCGGTCAGGTCGCGCCTACACAGCGGCGGGAAGAACTCGAGCCAGTACTGGGCGTCGGCAAAGCGATGGATCTCGTTTCTCGGAATACCAACAGCCTCCATTATCTGGAATTGGTACTTCATCTTGATGGTCTTCGCGTTCGCCTTGCCCTTGGTGGCCTTGAACTTGGTGATGTCCTCCTTCTTGGCCTGGACAGGTTTCGCCCCGCCGTTGGGCTGCTCGACTTCGACAACCTCCTCTTCCTTGAAGTTCTCGAACTCGGTGCCAAACATCCTCACCTCATTCGCGATCTTGTCCGCACTCGCCTTGATGGGAAGACCGGTACAGTGGTAACCTTGGGGCCACAGCACCCTCTTGCCCTGCATGCGCTCCCAACCGACCATAAACTCGACCTTGGAATCGGAAAAGGCATGGCCAACGTGGAGGGTGCCATTCATGTACGGGTATGCGATGGTACCAAAGAACTTTGGGTACTTCTCGCGGAGCTCGGCGGGGGAGACGGAGTGTAGAGGGATATCGGCGGTGGAGGGGGCATCGGGCTGGAAGACCTTGTCAGCCTCCCAGCGTTCCTGAATCTTCTTCTCCCAGGCGACCAGCGCGTCGCGCTTCTCGGTGCCTTTGAGCTCCTTGGTCTTGGAAACCGGGACGACGACCTGGCCGGCGGCAGCCATGTCGGGCTGTTGATTTGTTGGTATGTGCTGCTTGCAATGGCTAAGACGATGTTGCCTAGAAGGTGGGAATGTTGATGTGTATTCGACAGTGTCAGGTTTGACTCGCAAAATGGGCTTCGAGCCGTCCTTTGGTTCTTTGCAAAAGATAGGTCGAGTTGTGCGGTTGAGTCACTCCGGATGGCTTTGAAGCTCCGAGGGGCCAAAATTTCAGACGGGACTGGAACCGCGGGGTTAGTGGGTCCAGGATGGCGCTTCCAGTTTGAGATGCATAACTCCTGCGCACTGGGGTGATGCACGAGCCTTCCGGCTTAAGCCCAGGGTCCTTCTGTCAACCTCACGAGATTGCCTCAATATTGTGCGAACTTTTTTCACAGCCTGCGGTCCCATTCTCTCGTGTATATACACTCTACGTGTTCCAGCCTCATTGAGGCCTTTCGGTTCTTTTTGTCGCCTGACTGCCAGCCGTCCATCGGATACTACTCATATCGCCCACATCTCTTCCGGTTCTCCGGTCTTCACCACGCCTAGTCTCCCATAGACACAGACAGACGGCTCCCCTCCAGACGCCCGTTATCAGTCTCACTTACCACTCTCCGGTCTTGACAAGGACCATACTACGCTAAACTATGCTCTCTACACTCGCCAGGCGAGCTGCCCAGACAGCAGCCTCACAACAACGGCAGGAGGTGTCTGCCTACATCCAACGGATAAAAGAACTCTACCCGCCCAAGAAGGTCTGGCCGCCGGACTTCAGGCGCCTCTCGCCACAAGAGAAGCTGCGGTTCGAGAAGAAGTACAAGCGAAGGCTGGCGCTTGCGACGGCAAGGCCGCGGTGGGATAAGTCCCTTAAACTGATGCAGCTGTTTAGTGTTGTCTGTACGGTCAAACTGCTACCCCATGGAGAATGGAGTGATGAGAACAAGCTGACATTGTCCAGCGATCCTCGCATATTCGGTTCTGTTCATGGACTGGAAGCAGGAGCGGCAGCCGTTCGATGGTGTAAGTTCCAGCATTGTTGTATCTGGGACCATGTTCGAGCTGACACCTTGGCAGGTTCGGTAAAAGTTATGGAATGCTCTTGGATTCGACTATGAGCCGTCTTCTTCGCGGCCTCTACAGAAAACCTCTTCAAGTCTACCTCAAGCTCGGTCTTAAGGGAGGCAGAATCGCGCTGTCTCCAGGCTACAGTGTCCGCATAATCCGGCGTTGTGGTGGTTGGGAATATCCTGGGCATAGCATGTTTCGTAGAGTCCAGACTCGTGTGATCAAGATCTCTCCTCCGTCGACCACGAGTTCACAACCGGTGTTCGCCTTGTTCGTGGAAAGTGTTCTCCCTCTTTCCGAGTAAGAGATAGGGGCGATATGACTGGACGAGAGTCTTGAGTCTTGTCGTAGGCTGTGGGACCACCACCCAATGTGCCATCCGGGGAGCAGGTGACGGCCCCCACGAGAGATGCGCTCGCCATCAAATTAGGCACATGTCCATCCGGAACACGTCCACGTGCAGGCAGAGGTTCATCATAGCTCGTCCACCTCTCATCTCCCAGCCCAAACCCCCATGCCCAAGCCAGCACCAAGCCCCCCGCTCCTGCTCTCGTTGACCGGTCTCTTGGCCACGGTCCCCTGCGCCTTCACGCCGGCCACAATCCGATCCAAATTGGTCTCAATCACAACCCCGCCCACGATCATCTCGGCGAGCGTCGCATGCAAACTCTCAAAGTTGAAAATCAGATCCAGCTCGCACACGTTCTCGAACAGCTTGTCCAGCGCCTCCACGTACACCTGTATGAGGTCGATGAGCGCGAGGGGGGATTCGGTCGACGTGGAGATGACGATGAAGAAGAGGGTCGCGTAGTGTCTGTAGGTGACGAGCGACGGCACGTCGTTTTGCTGCTCGGTGGAGGAGGAGTGGGAGGTGCCGGAGGCGGCCAGGAGGGGTGGGAGGGGGAGGAAGTTGCAGGAGCCGGAGGGGCGGTTGGAGACGAGGGTGAAGATCTCGGAGATCAGACGTTGTTGGATCGATGTGTCCTGGGGAAGGGGTCAGCAAGGTTTGCGACAAAGGCGATGGGTAAAGAAAGAGTAAGGATGGGAAGGAGTAATACCAATTGGGTGTAGAATTTGGTCAGTCGTGGTTGGCCTTGGCCGTTGAAGACCAAGAAGGCGTTGATCATCTTCAACCAACCGTATACGGACCCTCTACAGTCTTGAAAGCAAGTCGTGCTCCTCTGCCGTCGAAGTGTCAAGTGAGAAGGTTAAGGCGTGTTGAGGGGAAATTATGGAGGTTTGGGTTGACGCGGCAGAAACGGTCCGCGATGACGCTGCGGGGATCAATTGAGCCGCACAGATCAGGACACCCCTGAAAAGCTGGGGAAAGCTCCGCCGAAATGTGGGGTCCAATGCCGACCTCAGCTCCCAGTCCGAGGCCTCAACTCGAGCTCGAGGTTCCATGAGGTTCCCTTCCAGCACGGCGCCCTTCTTTCTCTTTGCAACACTATCTTACCCTCTCTTTCCAACTGTCACGCCACAACTCATTTCTTCCGACCCCATCACAACAACCCTCCTGCCACACCTTCACAATGACGCGACATCACCTCTCAAGAGCCACCGGCCTTGTAGCCAGGAGCCTGCGCTCGCCTGCGCTCGTCAACCAAAGTCGCCTCGCGCCTCAACGATCCGCGGCCGTCTTCTCCCCCGCCGCCGCCGCCCTCTCCCTCCGATTGAGGTTCCTCTCGACCACCCCCTCCCTGTCCAAGGGCATCCTCCCCGACTCCGACGACCCCAGCCCTCCCAACGTTCAGCCCAGTAGCGTCAAAGCCGTGCCCGCAGGGCTGTCGGACGACGACTACCACCAGCTAGCCGACCAGTACATGGACATCATATTCGGCCGGCTGGAAGATGTCGCGGAGAAGAACAACGAGGTCGACGTCGAGTATTCCGTGCGTTCTACCTTCTCATCTCAAGTCTCCCCCCGGGGTGGGGGGTGGCCCATCTACACCAGTCAGTCTCTTGGCTAACACCGCGCTTCAATATCCACAGGCCGGCGTCCTCAACGTCTCCTTCCCCGCCCTCGGCACCTACGTAATCAACAAGCAACCCCCCAACAAGCAGATCTGGCTGTCCTCGCCCCTGTCCGGTCCCAAGCGCTACGACTACGTCATCTACGGCGAGGGCCAGAACCAGAAGGAGGACACCGCGGTGGGCGACTGGGTCTACCTGCGCGACGGCTCCACCATCAACCAGCTCTTCCGCGAGGAGCTCAAAATCGACCTGGACCTACCGCTGCCGCAATAGGGTGCGATGCAGCCCATGGGCGCGGGCGCCGTGCTTCACGCGCACGGGATGGCAGAGGGGGCGGAGGTTGCGACGTACGGGCTGGCGAATGGCGGGGCGGAGGGTGACGCGGGGCTCAGGAATGCAGAGAACACGGCAAATATTGCTGCTGAGGCGGAGGAAGGCAAGTAGGCGTTTTGGTCGGCTCCAGGTACCGACGTGGGCGTTCTGATGGAAGGGGGGCGCATTTCTTAAGGTCAAGATGGCAGCAGAGAGTATGTATCTGTATCTCCACACCGGTCGGGACTCATACGGCAGAAATTTGTGTGGGCACCAGGGAGTCTGGCATGGGCCCCGTGTCTGGGATATCTCCTTGTCGTAGACAACAAGTCGGACAACTGTATCAGACAGCACAGCTCATGGCGGATGCATGTGCGTTGTGTTTCCCACAAGTGCAACAAAATCATGGCATATTCGGCTCTCACAGAGCTTCCCTGTTCCGTTTCCAGACCCACCTTCATTTTGTGACAACCGTTTCGAAGCGACACCAGGAGCATTGGCCAGTGACCTGTCCTCCACATTGCAGGGAGGTGATCCGCTATCAGATTACAGAGAGCCCACAGCAGCTGATCCCGCCACACACGACGCATAACACATGATCTTCGCCAATTCTGCAAGTATCTTCTTGATGACGTGGAATAAGTAGACATTATGTATACCGAATGCTTGTCTGCCTCTTCCTCCCAAATCAAGACTATGGACAATTCTCCGTCCACGAAATGAACCAAATCTGTCTGCGTCTCCCGCGCCCCTCCCACCCCCCGGCCTTGTCCTGCACCTTTCCCTCGACACACATCTGATGACACCAAATTTCCTTCTCAGAAGAAGTCGTTCGGTCGGAGGGGGGGGGTATGACTCGGCTCCCAAGCTCACCATGTCCTCCGCATCCATGACGCTAAGAATGGACGACAGATCGTCTTCTCGTCCCAACTCGGCTCGTGTCGTCTCATCCAGACCAAATACTTCCTTTGATCTCATTTATGATGAGGCTATGACTGGCTCGCAAGGTAGTTCGCCGCCTGCACCGGAACACGTCAGTCAGTAAAAATGCCCCATATGCCCCAAATCTCAGCACGCTAGAAACTCCGAACAATAGAATGCAGAAGCTCACACAGAAAATAACTCAGAAACAGACGCATGCTCAATTCTCACACCCCGTGGTTCTAACTCACCCTCTCCAGATTATAATCATACTTCTCCAGCGCACTCAGCGCATCCGTCCTCTTATACCCCATGCTCGTCAAGTTCTTAAGTATAGGATCATCGTGTGTCCCGTCCTCGGTCAGTGCTCGACCCGGCCCTTCGGGTCGGAGGCTCTCCTTGCTGGTCTCAGCTGCTGGTGCGGGTGCGGGTGCGGGTGCGGCACTTCCCGAGCTACCCGGAGGCAGCGGGCTCGCGGAGGTCGCGGCCGGTGGCGCATCGTCTAAACTTGAAAAGATGGCGTCCCAGTCGTGGTTTTCGGCTGGCTTCCCGCCCTCAGCGGGTGCTGTGGAGGTCTGCGAGGCGGTGTTGTCAATGCTCGCGAAGTCGAACGTGCTCTCAGATCCGAACACCGGGGCGTTGCCCGAGCTGCTACCGGGTGGAGCAGCGGACTCAGTCTTGGCGGCGGGCGGTGGACTGTCAAAGGTAGGGTTGAAGTCGTCAAGCCCAGATCGTGAAATCGTCTGGAAGTCATCATCCTGAGAACCCTCCTTGGCGTCCTCGAGATCGGCAAAGTCATCGTCGAGGTCGTCGAACGCAGAGCTCTGCTTCGAAACACTAGGCTGAGCGGCAGTGGGCGTTGCGCTGGCAGGCGTGGCCTCAGGCTCAGGAAAAGTGCTAGACGGAGGGGCGCCTGCGAAAATACCATCCGCCTCCTTGGCCTCCTCTTCGACAGCAGGAGCCGGTGTGTCAGCCGCAACAGTTTTGTTCAGGGAAGGTGAGCCGGGCTTGTCAGCAGGCCCTGCATTTGGGCTCGCGGGAGCGAAATCATCATCAAAACCAGCCTTCTCATCCTCAGAATCCGACTCATCGGTCCTCTCCAGCTCAGAAATAGGAGGAAACTCCGTATTGAAGGCGGAGAAACCCTTCGCAGTGTCCGCAGGTGCAGGCTCCGCACCAGCCGACGGGTCTTTGGATCCAGCCTTGAAACTGGCAAAAGCATTGTCAAAGTCCTCTTTCGCCTTGGCCTGGTCCAGCGCGGAGAAGGGGTCGCCAGATCCAGAGGCAGCTTCAGGCTTGGCGTTCTTCTTGAAAAAGGACTCCGGGTCCGGTCCAGCAGACGCAGGTTGCGCCTCGGGTGTCTTCATCTCAGTAGTAGCATCTCCGGCAAGCGCAGTGTCAACCGGCGCGGCAGATGCCTCACCCGCCGCAGGTGAAACCTGTATGAACGTGGTCAGCGAGGTTAGGACTAGGCCGTGGCTCCAGAGGGCAGTATGCTTGAGCTTACTTGTCGCGGCTCAGGCGGGGCAGGGGTCGCTTCGCTCGCAAAGGTTGGGTTCCTGCTCACATTGGGACTGTTGGACATCGGCGTCGCAAACGAGCCGGTGCTAGTGGCCGAGGCTCCGGTGGTCTGAGGCTTGAAGACGGGCAAGGGGGAAGGACCAAACACATCGTCGAAGGACTTGTCGTTGTAGGTGATGGGAGTGGAGGACACGCCGGGACTAGCGAACGCGCCCATCACGTCTGTACTGCCGGTCCTCCGGAAGAAAGGGTTGTTAGCACTTGCGTTACTAGGGGCCGGGCTGGCAACCTGCGGCGGAGGTCCGGGTGGTGGACTCTGGCTGAGTTGTCTCGCAAGCTCCTGGTTTTCCTTGGTTAGGTCTTCGGCCTCTGTCTTCAACTTGTCTCGCTCGCCTTCGTTGGTAGCCAGCTGCTTCTTATTGATAGCAACCATGCCCTTCTGTTGTCGAGCTTCGGACTTCAGCTTCTCAATCTGAGGCTTGATAGCAGCCACCTCGGCATTGACGGCCCGTATCTTCTCCTTCAAATTGGCATTCTCTTGCTGGTCTGCCTGCAAAGCCGTCAAGATCGTCTGGTGCTGAGTCTGCAGATCCTTGTAAGAAGCCTCGACCATCGCGCAGTCGGTCTGGAGTTTCTTGGTGTCATTGCGCGAAGCCGTGAGCTTCTCTTGCAACTCGCGGACGTCCTTGGCCTGGTTTTCATACAATGTCCGGAGTTGAGCCAAGCGCTGCTCAAAGTTCTTCTTCTGCTGGTTGGTCGTATTCAGCTCATTTTGCGTGGCATTGCGCTGACCTTGTACATCTTGCATCGACTTTGACAGAGTTCCAATCTGGTTGGATAAGTTGGCGAGCTCCATCGTGTCGTTCATGTTGTTGCCGCTCTTGGTCTCAGGCCCAGCATCACCGAGGAGATCCTCGGATGATGGTGGCACCGGGGTAGAAGGCTTAGGGAACGCAGCAGCCCCGAGCACTCCATTACCAGAGTCGCCCGTACCATGACTCGTTAAGGTGCGGCCAAACGAGGAGGTGGGCATGAACGGCTTGAAGCCACCTGTTGTGGTTGGGGACATCCGGACTGGAGACGTAGGAGCGATCGGACTCGTACTTCCACCAAACGGGTCAGCTGCTAGCGCTGGGGCAGGGGACGCGTCCAGGCCAAATAGGTCATCCAGGGCGGACGCGGGCTTGGGAGGCGGAGGCTGCTGCTGAACAGGAGGTTGGGGCGCCGGAGGCGCATCGAAGGGGCTCGTCGCTGTGGGCGGGCGGACCTGACCACGCAAGCTGGGAGGGATGAGATTCGCAGGGATGGCTTGCGGCAGGTCTCCCTGTTTGCTCCGTTGTTGACGGATCAAGTACATGGCCACAGCAAACTCATCCCGGGTCAAATTTCCTTGGGATCTCATATCCGCGAGATCCCATATATTGGCGAGAACAACTTCTGAGAGGTTGGACTGGCTAAAGAACGGTACCGCCTCCTCGCCCGTGATGTAGCCCTTCTTCTGCTTGTCGAGACTGTCGTAGATGACATCGAAGCGCTGTTTGTCGGCGGGAGTGATTAACCAGGCATCGCCAGTAGACTGCGGTGCCAGAGATTGTCTCGGAGCAAGGCCAGGCCCGAGGGGAGAGCCTGTTCGCATTGGCATCTGCGCCTGTCCGCTGAGTTGTCGAGGAAGCGCAGAGAGTGCTGGACCGGAAGGGCTCTGCGGTCGGACTGCACCGGCTGATGCACGTCGTAGGGCAGCCTCGTAGAGAGGCGGTGGAAGGACATTGGGCAGAGCTCTGAGCGCACCACTCTTCATGCTGGTCAGCAGGTGCATGGCAATCACGAACTCTGTGAGCACCAAGGCACCTCTCTGCTCCGTGTCCGCAAGCTGCCAGATCTTGCCGAGCACTTCGTTTGGCAAACCAGACTTTTCAAAGATCTGGCGTGCCTGCTCTCCACTCAGCATGCTATTTTGAAGGGGTTGACGTTCGAACAGGCCGGAATACTGCGAGACCTTCTCCGGAGTCAGGGGCGGGATGCGGATGGGGGCGTTTCCGGTGCCCTGGGCGGAGATTGGCTGAGGGGAACCGGTGGGAGCGGGCGCAAGAGGAGGCGGCGCGGGGGTGAAGCCATCGAATCGTGGGATGGGGCCGGGTTGGAGGGCGATCTGTGGTGTTGGTTCGCGACCAGCTTGGGCATGGCCTATCAGGCGCAGGGCAACGCCAAAGCCGGCGGGAGTGAGAAAGCCTCGGTTCTCACTGTCAGCGATCTGCCAGACCTCACCGAGGATTCTCGAGTCGAGCCTGGTCTTCTCGAAGAACTTGACGGCGATCTCTCCTGTCACGACACCGACACTTTCGGTGTCTGCTTGTCGGAAGAGTTGGCCGTAGACTCGCTTCTCGTCGGGGGTCAGGTTCAGGTTGGGGGCGGCTATCAAGACGAGCTTTGTGTCAGCTGAAGGAGAGACTGATTCTCATAGCACCGTGGCGGAGGCGATCCTTTCTTTGCCTTGTTTGACAGATGGTGTCCTTTGTAGACAGAGACGGGACTGGAGAGGAGACGTACACGAATCAGCACCACTGCTCTCGGCCATGGTGGAAGTCTGTGTGGTGGCCTAGCAGCCAAGCCGACTATCGCAGGCAGTGAGGTTGTATGTAGATGGTCTGGAAGACGATATGCCCCGTGTTGACAAACAGCTGCAGTCGACCGCAGCCTCAGCCTGCCAGGCGGTTGCGTAATGTGTGCCGCTCGTTCGGCTGGTCGGGTCGGATCGAGTGGAAGTGCGGTCGTCTTGGCGCGCTTGCGTGCAAGTCGAAAATAAGCAGGCGCAAATCCAAGAGGAGGCTCAAACAATAAAGGTGCAGAAAAGGACGAGGTTGACAGGTTGGCTAGCAGATAGGCAGTCGAAGTAGGAGAGTGGAAAGGAAGCCGACAATGTCGTTGATGATGGCTGGGGTGGGAGATGAATGTTCGCTGCCAACCCCTGTCGTCTATGTCGCTTGTCGGGCCCGTCGAAATGAGCCCAAAGTGGCCCCGAACCCTGACACCCCTGGAGCCCTCCTCCAAAGTTTCAGGCAACTGCCTTTTCTGGCATTTCCAAGTTACTGCAGAACATCTCCATCCTCGACGTCGACAGCATCACACCGTATGTCTTGCCAGTCAAGGTTCTGGGGGGTTCTTTTCCAAGCATATTGCATAAGTGTACACTGGGTGAGCATGGGCAGAAGAGTTGGGAGCTCGGCAAATGTGGTCCGACATCAACTCCGGGTCTCGTATTATCTTGCTTGGATTCACCCAGGTAGGCCCCGAGTCAAAATCACATCACTCGACCTTGGACTCCTCCCCCATGCTCAGGGACTTGGTGACTTCCATCACCCGAGGAGAACGTCTCGGTGTCACTGGTATGCCAGATGAAGCGGCCTCGCCACACTCTACAAGCATAGATAGTCCAGGTCGGCAAAAGATGAGGATAGCCTCCGGGGATGAATAATGCGTGTCCTGCAGCATTGAGGTGAGACGGGCGTCCCGATACCATTATGGACGCAAAAACAAAGTGAGTGGTAGTGGTGATATACCCTTACAGGACCAGACCGAACCAATGGGCGGGTTACGCCGATCGAACCCTCGTCACTTACTCATCAGACAACAACTTCGCAAACCCAGGAAACTGTGTGAACCCCTTGACCTTGGCCCCAATCATCGGCTCCATGCCGAAATCCCCCTTCCGAATCGCCTCCTGATAGGCCGGTCTCGCCGCCACATCTTTCAGATACCTCAGCACGTTGGCATAAGGTCCCAAATCGAGCTTCGGATAGAAACCTCGCATAGTGGTGAGGGTGCATACGGTCATGATATCCGCGGCGCTCAGCTCGTCGCCCGCAAGATACTTATTATCCGCCAGCCGCTCGTCCAGCTTCGCGAGCGTGCTACCGGTCCGCGCTTTAGACATGGTGATGATGGGGGATTCGTCGCCCATGCCTGCGAGGAGGAAGGTCATGTTGCGCGACATGGTGGGCTGGAGGGAGCCGTTTGCGTAATGCAGCCAATGCAGGTAGGGGCCGTAGTTCTTGTCGCCCGGGGCGCGGGTGAGTTGTACCGCGCCAGAAGAGCCGTACACAGACAGAATGTACTCCACGATGGCTCCCGACTCCGAGAGCTCTACGGGCGGGGAGACCTTGGTGTCCCGGAAGTAAGGGGCTGTCCCGAAAGGGTTGATGCTCTTCAACTCCGCGGGCGCAAGAGCAGACTGCGGGTCGCGCTTGTGGACGTGAAGGTCGTAGGGGATCTTGAGCTCCTGTGAGACGGTTAGTGAGCGGTTCGTATGAGGTAAGATGAGCCGGGTGTAAATGCAAACCTCGAGGAGCCAGACGATCCTCTCGGACTGAGACAGATGAAGGTGGTGGACTTCGAGAGACATTTTGATTGATAGGTGAGGAGGATAGAGGTTGCAAATGCGCGGTCGACTGCTTGGTGTGAGAGACGAAGTTGTTCAGACAGATAGGTCTTCTTCTGTCAGTCAGTGGAATAATGATAGTCTTCTTATGCGTCACTGAGTTCACGGAACAGCTCCACTATTTGAGTTGTTCGAATGAGTGGTTGTCAGCCGGGAGCTTATATCACCCCGTGGACTTGAACCATCTCTATTTCTCCAGCTTCCGAGGTGGGCTTGTCTCAGTGACAGGTGAGCTTCCTGGGCTGGCTGGGAGAACTATAATCCTGGAGGAGATACATAGTAGACCTGGAAAGTCAACACGACGTTCATCAGACCAGTTACTTCGAACTCAGACGGCAATACCTAGGGTGGCCCGCGCGTTGGGTAGGCTTTTGCCGCCAGGCAGTTGTGGTCCAGATCTCTCTCACCGGGTCCGAGACAAGTTTCAAGGGTCTAAGCTGAGATAAATATTGAAGGTGGACAACCGAGCATCTCCCGCCCAGCGGATCCCTGGGCTGTCGTCTTTTCCTACATTCTTAGTCGCAAGAGTCATCCTCTCCGACAGATTCTCTCCAGGTTTGTCTCCGGTTATCCCCGACCGAACGTGCTGAGTCCCCCGCCGAGTTTATGGAGGCTCATTGACATCGCTCTTCCATCCCGTCCTCAAATCGTCGAACCGGGTACTAATGCCAGCGGGTCGCTCCAAAAAGGTGACAGGATACGATCCTAACTTGCTATGCAGGGTCAGATGGCAGAATTTCTCGGCTTTCTCAGCTAGGCCGCTGGTTACCAAGAAGGTGGCTCGCGGGTAAAGAATCGCAAGTCTGCACGCCCGCAGGAAAGATCTCCATCCTACAGGGCTGCCTAGACCTACTCCCACCATGCCTCTCTGATTTTTCTACAGCGTGCATGAGATTATCGGGCCGCTCACAGATAATGACGCTTTCGCCGAGGCATCCGGCCGTTCGGCACTTCATCCCCACCGTGCCTGTAGCCGATCCTGGTGGATAGTCAGCGGCCCTCGTACAGCAGGCCTCGTAAATGAAAAAGGATGGTGTTTGATGGTAGGACTCGGTACAAATGCAGAAGCCTTGAGAAATGCGGTTCAGGGGTGGAAAGTTCTTTTTATGACCAGCCCATCAAAGTGTGGTATTCGTGAAAGTAAGGATAAACCCACCGGAGCCTTAGACACCTGCTAATGATGATGCAAAGAGGACGCATATCCACATAAACAGTGAATCTCCAGGTGTAATAAGACCCAGGCCCAGATCTCGCAAAGCTGCAGACTTGGAATCTTCTGGGGCGCTGCTGGTTTTGGTGATACCTAGGTAGATAGTATTACCGTCAACATTTAGACATGATGCTCGTCTCGGGTACACTCCCCCAGGTGAAGGAGAGATGTTCTGCAGAGACGCAGCCAAGGGCCACGTGTGGCCTCGTCCGAGCCTGTCTTCGGAGGAAAGAAATTCAGGTTGCCGCTTAACATTCTTCCCTGCGGAATCACCTGTGGTCACCGGTCCTGATGGCGGTAGCCAGTATCGGGACGTGGTCCTTTCGACTTTGGAATTCCTAGTAGACACTCCATCTCACGGAATAACTCGTAAGGAAGCCAATCAAGGACGAGACTCTGCACTGTCAAGCCGAATTGTCAAGCCGAATTGTCAAATACCACCTTGCATCTCGTCGAGACCCTCGTGCTCAATCGTGCTCATAAAAGATTCCTAATGCGTCTTGCATGGCTACGCCATTTAGCAGTAATAAGGCCGACACGAGAAGCTCTGCGGCAGATTGTCCCAAGCCTCCTCGGAACCCGCCAGGTCATAGTAACTGCCAGCAACATCCAGCGTGTCGTTTGCCCTGCCTTGCCCGGGGTCGCAATCTACGTTTCTGTTGCCTGTGAGCGTGAGCCCAAGTGGCAATCATCAAGGAGATTACTCACGGGTATACGGTGCACCAGTTGAAGGGATTCGCTGCAATGGAGCTGACGCCCGCGGGTTGCTCGTATGGGAACTGGCCGGCCATGGATGCTAATTTCACGTTGTTAGGATATCCGGACTGGAGAGCGTGGGAGACTGTCCATACTGCACGTATTCCATGAAACGTTGTATTGGTACTTAGTTCCGGAGAAATCGGCGTCTGACCAAGCTGTCAGACCGCCAACATAATCGTCGCAGCTGGATGTCGAGCGCCGGGAGGGCAGTGAAGCCACCAGTGCCGGTAGGAACGTTGTTAAGACCAAAGTCAATTTTGAAGCCCTCATCGTGATGTCTCTTATATATGATGGGAATAGTATCGATGGTAGTCGCGGGGACCCATCATCAAGGTCAGTCGAGACTCGAGACCTGCGTTCTTATGTACGTCTTCTGCCTGCCCGTTGGCTTGAACAGAAGACGCATGCAGCTAATATAACAGCTCCAACATTCCTATGTAAGTCCCAACGGTGGTCACCAGACTCGAGTAATATCCGACTGTGGCTTTACCGCCGCGGCCGAGCCCTGGCCAACCGTCGCCGAAACACCCATGTACAGCACGCAGCTTGACTAGTGCCAACGGCTCGAACAAATCATCTTCATGAAATTGGAAAAGAGGTGGTGGCAGCTGGTCCACAGCGTGATAGTGACGGTTAATGCAAGAGTGAACTCGTGGGTCATGATTGGCCCGCCCACTCAATAGGGTCACCTCCTCGGGCGGCTAGGCGGCTAATGACCTGGATGCCTCGGACCAGAATCGCACTCGGTGTGCCAATTCCTCGCGGAGCATCCGATTGGTTCTACTGTCTAAGAAGCTTCAAGGCTGGATGCAAGGCTCACAATAGCAGGTATTGGTTCAGGTAAGATGTGGTAATTGTTGGCATATAACTCCTGGTGTATATGTTCATTCCAACAATTGTGATCTGATCGGTCCTTCTGAAGGATCTCATTGGCAATACAAACAGACAAACATGCCAACAGACCTTTATCGCTGGTATCGAAGTGTCCTGTGTTGCACTTCCCCAAGAACTTAGAAACTCAATATATTCCACGGTATCGGTCCTGACGAAAGCGCCCCTTCACTTTGGACCTGCCACCGTAACTCCGAGGTCTCCAGCGTAATACCCGCCCAAGCAAACAAGTACACCAAGTCCTCTGGGTCATCGAACATGCAATACAATTGCACCTCGGCTTTCTGGGGCGCAGCGCGCGTCCCATCATTGACACCGCGCACGCCTGTCTTCTCCCCGCTACTCACGAGGTGTTGCTCGAGAGCCGTACAGGCGCGCTCGAGAACTGAATCTCTTATATCATCCAGGGATAACGGGGTCGGATCCGAAAACGAACTCAATGAGAGTAGCCCGCAGGCTTTTATGGGCGCCAACCTGACGTGCCTGAGCTGGGGCAACTGTCCAGCGAAGGCTGCCAGCGCGACTTGGTAAAGTGCAGTCTGCCAATAATTGAGGCCATGGGCATCCGTGATGGTGAGAGTTTCGACAGAAGGAGGCAAGATGCTTGCAAGCCTGTTTCCGAAAACCTCAGGCTGTTGAAGAGCAGATTCCTCGAGGAAACTTCTCATGCTCAGCTTGATGTCTCTCAGTGCTGTGAAGTTTTCCAAAGTCTGTACGACGCGGAAGCCCCGGCGCCGTTGGTGAAGGTTGCCGAAGTCAAGCTCCAAGACTTCCAGCTGGTCCCTGAGCGGGCTAAGACACTCGATGACTAAAAACAGAATCTGTCAGCTTGCTTAAGTTCTCATGCAGTGCAGAGGGGCACACCGTATCGTCACTCACCAAGATTGGCATCAGACACCTGCCAGCCGGCAGGACCCCAGCTGCTCGGTCCCCATGTGTCTCCTTGATAATACCGCATTTCCATGAAGCTCTGGTTGTATTTGAACTCCCGTATTCCTGGTAGGTCGATGAGCAGCGCTACCAACTGAAAGACGTCGAGCCCAGAGTAATGTAGCTCAAGCCTGATTATGGAAGACGACCACTGATAGAGCGGGCCCAGGGAACCCAAGGTAGCCCAGGATCTCAGGAAATGCAAGCTCAGCGTTGTCAAGCTTGGCGAGCCTCCCTTCAAGCAGAGGTACATGCTGGAGAGAGCAAAGAAACCGTCGAGACCGTCATCGCTGGAGTCCGGGGTGATACTGACCGTCTGGAGGTTTGGGAACTTCCACCTCTTCCATGATGGGTCCTTCAAGCATTGCGCGAATTTGGCTCTCCGCTGGGCGGTTTTCAGACGCGTGTCACACGGGGGCGCAACCAAGTTCAAAAATTGGAGGACCCCAAAGATATTCTGACATGTGTTCAGGCCCTTAACGACGGAAGCGAAGGGCAACCTGGCCTGTTCGATGTGCGGCGCCGGCACGAGCGACGCTTTGGGAGCTATGGCCCTGTCCATATCGATTCCACTGAGACAGGCATGGGAGAGAACCCTTGAGGCGATCGCAAGCATCCTTCTGGACGTTTGGGAAAGGGAGACTAGACCGGCATTTGAGCCTTGTGGCGAATCTGCCCATCCGACATGCGCTTTGTCAAGTATACTGACCCTGTATGAATGCCCCGGAGGAGAATTACTTGTGCCGCCTACAAACTCATACTGGAGCTTGGTGCTCCCCATGGGCTGGCAGTGTGGACATAGTTCTTGGCAGATCATCTCCAGTATCTCGTTTGGGAGAAGGTGGATTGGGGGCTCTTCCACAAGTGAAGGAGCCGGTGGGAGATGCGACACCATTCTTGAAGAGGTGGCCACTGTTGGTGATGTATTTGTTGTTGATTTATGCGCAGAAGGTTGTTGCAGTGATGTTTGATAGTGGAGGGGAAATTGTCAGGTAAAACTTGTTGATGGGTAGGAATCTGTTTCGTGATGTTCGATGAGACAAAGTTGTGATGGGCATAGCAGAGATTTCCCAAAATTTTAAGAAGTCGCCGATACAGACTTATAAATGGCATGAAGCCCACCATCAAGGTGGAAGCAGTTTGCTATTAAAAGTCTTGGGTTAGGTATCCACCAACCCTTTACAGGTGATATGATATGTCTTTTATACTAGTTCGCTCAAATTCGTACCTAGCTATTGTTAGTCTGGTTGAAGCACAACGCTAAGCTGAGGCGGCGTCAAGCTAGAGGTTACTTAATTTTTTATAGGTACTGGCGAACATGTGAGTGAGTAGTAAAAATGGAACTTTTGCGCGATTGCATAGATTACTGAACCCGACTGAGACTTTAAACACTGTTTACTACATCTATGTTGGATAATTCTGGAGGTGGCTGTATCTTTTCGATGATCTAATGCATTCTTAGTACAATAATGAACTGCGTTTTCTTAATGGCTAATAAAAATTTTCACAATGCCCTTGTGCTGGGTCCATCGACCTGAACTTTAAAATTGTAGAAAACTGCATGCTTTTTTCGTGCTAGTGTCACAGATGCGACTCATCACATTCACTACTTCACGATTTCTAACTACAAATGACCTGAGAAGAGGGGGACAAGGCAGGCGGCAGATGATGAAATGTGAGATGACTGCTTTTTGAGGCCTCCTTTTCAAGGCTAATTGCTATCATCAAAGGGCGGTCGTTAAGTAGTGCACTTTGGTACTGCACAAGTGTCGCTTGCTAAGACTGATCGGGAACACAAGGCTTAATTACTTAGGTATATGGTATCCACACTAATAATTTACGATCGACGACTGTGAGAACAAATAAAGCCATGTGTCCTTAGTTGCGTGAGGAAGCCAAAGAAAAAGCGTAGAAATAGGCTCTGAAACTAAAACCCAAGCTGATGAAGAATCAGTTGCAATGCCCTACTAGTTTTCAGCTCAGCATAGTCCCGTCCCCTCTTCCTCTGAAAAAGTCTGCCAATCCACTAGCTTCCATGTATTGATATCCGTTGTAAGGCAATGAATATGTCAAGTCTGTTGATTACCTAGTGCTGACACTCATCAGTCTGTCTGGCACTCACCCTCAAAGATGTAGCCGGCGTGCGTCCACTTCTTGAGCTTATCGCGCTTGAAGTGTTCTGTGGGAGAAATTCATTATCTGCGGGATGAATCGTCGGCCCTGAAACCTCGAGCGGCACCCCCCCCCTTCGTGCTCCGTTGATTATTCATGCGATGACTTTGACACAATGCATCTCCCTTTCCTCACCACATTTCCATCAATCCATTCTTGGAACTCTCTCTCGGCCCTTGGAGGCGGCCATCGTCAACTCTGCGAGGAGAGCATGACAATACTGGGCTGATGTTCACCCAGCGCGTCTTGCTCCTACCAAGGCATGATCAGGCTTCCACTTCCCGGCGCTTTGAAGAGTGCTCGTCAGCAGCTGCCAGGTGGTGAGATGTGCAGAGCAACGAACCTTGCGGAAAAATCAAAACCCAGTCCCATGCCGCCACGAGCCGTCTTGGAGAGCCAAGCAGTAGCAGAGTTCTCTTCGTGTCGGGCTCGAAAGAGGGTTGTGGGCTTCTGGGCAGACCCTCGTATGGCAGGCGGCGAAGCTCCGCACCAGAGGGGAGTTACATACTATGGTAGTAGTGTAGTACTGTAGCACGCATAGTGAGGGAATGCCTAGCGTGGTGGGGATGGTTGGGGTTACCTGGCTACGTACCTACCTCCTAAGCTACCTAGGTACCTAGGTAGCTTCTAGAAAACTTCCATGGCCCTAGCTGCGCCCGGTGCCCCGTGAGCACAGGGATTGACACCCCTGGTCGTGCATTCCCTGTCGATTTTATATGGCAACTCTCGCTACTGTGGTGGCTCGCTCGCTTAATATGTCACCCCCACTTGTGGTCGATCCACACGGATATGCAGGTTATGTGGCAATAGCGAGGGAGGCTGGAGTTCTCCTCTTCGTTTCTTGCGAAGCAACTGGGAAAGCGAATGAGAGAGTCGAGGCCGCAGGTGAGGGATTACGGTAAGGGATTACAGCTAGGTTAATATTTAGGGCCGGAGTTAGGGTTTCTATGAACAAAGTAATATATCCTGAAAAATGTTTATGAGAGAGATGTTGTTGAAGTTGTGTATAGTGGAAATAGCTGACAGGGGATGCGCGACCAGGGGTGCTAATAACCGTACACAGTACTTGCTACCTGAGTGAGCCCTTGGAAGGAGAACAAATTCGTTCATAAATGACTGCGTCTCTCAAGAAGCAAAGAGCGAACAGCTTCCGCTTTGGGCGTCCATCTACCTCAAACAACGCTCTTAACTGCCGCGTATACAGGGTTGACAAAATTTTACTTTAGCCGAGTTAGGTACTCAGTACCTATAGGTGGGTAGCCTAATAGTAACCATCGTGCCATAGTACGTGTGCATCTTGCGCCTTGCACCTTGCGCCTTGCACCTTACGCCTTGCACCTTGCTTGCACCTTCACCTTGCACATTGCACCCGAGGTCTAAGCGAACCTTGCCCAAGGTTGTTTCATCAACTCAAAAGCATGACTCGTCTTGGTCGCTTCGAGAGAACCAGGGCAGCCAGGCAGCCGGGTTGACGAGCGGCAGGACATGGCCACGGCCAAGGCGCTAAAGGCGCTAAAGGCGCTGTCCGCCCGGAAGCTGCATGCTGCAAGCCCCGTGGCCCAGAGGCTGCAGGTCCCCTGTCAACATGGAAGCGACCCAGTCACGCCAATCTACCTCTACCTACCATGGTAGATCTGGAATGGATTTCCCGTCAGAACTGACTCTTGCCGTGCCAGGTTCCCCGCATGCCGGAAAGTTCCCGCTGCGCCTGCCAATATGCTGCCTGACCTGGAGACGTTCCCCCCACTATACCTACTATGGTATACTGGACCCCCTGTCAGATACTGTGGTCAGTGCGTCCCCCACCCAGATGTGGACCTGCGCCACATACAACATTCGAAAAGGCCTGCCATTCAGTCCTAAATTGGCTAGCGCTCGTGGGCCTTTACGTGGACAAGGGACCAATAAATACCCAAGATACCATAGTAGTGCTGGAAAGAGCGATAGAGGTACGGCGGGGTATGAAACGTAAATCTGGGCAGACCCGGACAGAGAGTTTTTGTTTCCCTTCATCATCAATTTTACTACTGTTTGGCTGGCCCAATAACAACAATAGTATCCTCGGTAAGACAGATTCTGCTATCTTCGTCAATTTAATGCCTTACAAAACTCCTTTGGACTAAGACCAATTGCTATCGTTTTCTATCGTTTAAATCACTCTGACCGGGTCCTCGAAAAGCTACCGCAGAGACCGGGCCTCGACAAAGCACTTCACCTCTTTATCAAACCCTGCTGATTGGGATGGATTAATAGACTGGACGAAGGGATTTGGGTGCCCTCGGGGTCTCTGGCACTGTTGAGAGAGGGGCGTTGTGTAGTGCTGGAAAGAGCGATAGAGGTACGGCGGGGCATAAAACGTAAATCTGGGCAGACCCGGATAGAGAGTTTTTGTTTCCCTTCTTCATCAATTTTACTACCGTTTGGCTGGCCCAATAACAATAATGCCGCCGTCGGGAGGTGTCCACGGTGACCTGGCACGTCTGGGGAAACCTGGGGAAACCCACGACTACTGCCAATGCAGGAGAAGGGCCGAAAATAAGATGGGGCCAACTCAACTATGGTTCCTTGGCCCTGGCGCTGGGAGGCATATCAAGACCACGCCAAGTCCGCCATTTCACTCAAGAAACTCCCCTTTCCCTCGAACGTTGACCGTGATCGTGAGGCGACGACCAGACACCCGACACCAGACACCAGACACCAGACGCCAGACGCCAGACGCCGCCATACACCAGACACCATATACCCGACATCCCACGACTGCGCACACGAACACCCCCCCCCCCCTCTCTCCGTATATGTGAGACCAACAACGCGCCAGACATGTCGTCCAAGTCTTTCTGGAGGAACCGGTCCCTCCGCGTCTCCGACAAGAAGCGCACCCAAGCTGCCGAGCTCACGCTCAAGGAGTCGCTGTATCCCATCTGCCTCGTCACCATCCTCTTCTTTCTCTGGGGCTTCTCCTACGGCCTGCTCGACACCCTCAACAAGCACTTCCAAAACACCCTCGGCATCACCAAGGCTCGTTCCTCGGGGCTGCAAGCCGCATACTTCGGGTGAGCCGTCTCCCAGGCCTCTGTGTGTTTTCTGGCCGCCGACTGACATGCCATGCCAACGCTGCAGTGCGTACCCGATCGCCTCGCTGGGCCACGCCGCCTGGATCCTGCGCCATTACAGCTACCGGGCCGTCTTCATCTGGGGACTGTTCCTGTATGGCGTCGGCGCGCTGTGTGCGATCCCCGCCATCATGCACCGCAGCTTTGGCGGGTTCTGCGCCTGTATCTTCGTCATTGGGAATGGGCTGGGGTCGCTCGAGACCGCTGCCAATCCGTACATCACCGGTGAGTGTACCGTATACCGTACCGTATACCGTATCGTATACCGTACCGTAGCCTCGTCGGCGAATTTCCGCGACGGGGTGGGCACGAGTGGGCACCCCACCCCACCGTCGGACCCAAGCTGATCTGGGAGCAATCTAGTCTGCGGCCCACCAAAGTACTCGGAGATCCGCATCAACATCTCGCAGGCTTTCAACGGCATCGGTACCGTGATCGCGCCCGTGCTCGGCTCCTATGTCTTCTTCAACTTCAACGACGAGAAGGCTCTGCAGAACGTGCAGTGGGTCTATCTCTCCATCGCCGTCTTCGTGTTCCTGCTGGCCTTTCTGTTCTTCATTTCCAACATCCCCGAGATCACGGACGCCGACATGGCGTTCCAGGCCGAGGAGTCGCAAGCGAGCGCCGACAATGCCAAGCCGTTTCGCAAGCAGTATCGGCTGTTCCATGCCGCCTTTGCTCAATTTTGCTATACGGGGGCCCAGATTGCCATTGCCAGGTGAGCGGTCCCTATCCTCCCACCCCGTTCCTTGGTCGACGCTGACGACAGCCGCAGCTACTTCATCAACTACGTGACCGAGACCCGCGCCAACACGTCCTCGGCCCTCGGCTCGCAATTCCTCGCCGGCGCGCAAGGCGCCTTCTCCATCGGCCGCTTCGTCGGCACCGCCATCATGCACTTCGTCAAGCCGCGCTGGGTGTTCCTGCTGTTCCTGTCCATGTGCATCGTCTTCGTCGGCCCGTCCATCACCCAGCGCGACAACACGGGCATGTCCATGCTGTACCTGACGCTGTTCTTCGAGAGCATCTGCTTCCCGACCATCGTGGCCCTCGGCATGCGAGGATTGGGAAGGCACACGAAGCGCGGCAGCGGCTTCATCGTGGGCGGCGTGTTTGGCGGCGCGTGCGTGCCGCCGCTGACGGGCGCGGTCGCCGATATGCACGGCACCGCCATGTCCATGGTCGTGCCGATGGTCTTTTTCTTCGCCGCCTGGAGCTATTCGCTGGCGGTCAATTTCGTGCCCGCGTATCGGGATACGGCGGATGCGTTTACCGAGACGGAGATCGGGTTGCATGGACACCATGAAGGTGTCGCCGAGGTGGGCGACGGGGAGGGCAGTCTCGGGGCGGACGAGGAGAAGGCTGTTGTGAGCGACCAGAAAGAGACATCATGATGTGTGCCCGGAGGTGAGTCGCGAGAACAACAGGGGGGGGGAGATGAGAGCCATGGCCTGTGTCGAAACCACTCGTTGGAAATCTTGGATAGCAAGATCTGCTAGATGTGCTTGGATGCTGTGTTCTTTTTATGTGTTTTTTTTTTGGGTCCAGCTGAACAAGTTTGGCCTTGCTGTAGATACCAATGACATTTGTATGCACTTAGGCCTGGTCAGATTCGAAGCCTTACGGTTGGTGGATGGGCACAGGGGTCGAGCCGTGGTTCTGCGTCTCGGACCCGCTCCCCGCCTCGTACCGAATATCTTACTTCATCTCGACCTCGCCTCTGCTCCGACGTGAAGACTCCCAGCAAGCTTGATTCGCGGACTTGGGATCGATTTTTACATCCATGACTCTCCCTGATCCATTCTGGAAAACCCCTTAATGTGCTGTAAGATCCTGCTTCCGACTACAGTATCAACACAGGGTCATCATATATGACATTGTCTCCCCACATCTCATCAGCCTGAGTTTTGGTGGCCAGAGGTGCAAGAAGTGCTCGAGAGTAACTCTGCCTCTGACACCATATTGGCCCTGGCCCGATCATCTGACAGCAGGCCCAGAACTACCGACTCAATCCAAGCACTTGGAACTGTTGTTTTGATCATCCGTGTCTCATTATGCTATTATTCTACGTGAATGGTCACGTCAAACTTCTCTGCACCACCGTCGTGTTCACCCCCCCCCCCTTAAATTGCATTCCTCATGATTCACTTCGTAAACTTCTTTTTCGATGTGATAGTACACCACCCAACTTTCTTTCATCACAGTCATATCAGATACCGTCTTTGTGCCTCTTCCCATATTTGCCCAAGCCCTGGAGCCAGGGAGTGTCACAAGAGTATAACGCCTGCTCATCTTCCTCCACTGTTCACATCCACGCGGGTAGAATCTTGCTTTTTCTTTGACACGCCCGTGTTCCTTTGCGAAGACTCAGGTGCTGTGAGTCGACGAAGCCGACTACTTGGTGGATGTGGGAGCATGACCAAGTCGCTTGCTGGCAGCTGCCTTCATGGCCTCATGGAAGGCAACCGCAGTTCCAGGCTTTCCAGCCTTGGCCGCCTCCTTGACCGTCTTCTTGATGTCGCGGAAGGCCCTGGCAAGCGCCCTCCTCTCTCTTCCGCTCCTGATCTCCGAGTAGCGAGCAAAGTCCTTCGCCTTGTTCACCTTGCGTCTGTCTTTCTCATCCCGGCGAAAGACATAACCGTCGGCCTCATCGGGCATACTGAGTGGAACGGAGGGCGCGGGGGAGGACCCGTGCTGCCGTTGCTGCTGCCGTTGCTGCAGCAGCTGCATGCCGTCGTCTTCGTAGCTGCTGTTGCCAATCGACGAGGGAGAACCGGCGCGGTGGGGCGCCCCGAATGTGGATCCTCCTCCTCCTCGGGAGGACAAGGCCGAAACCGAAGCCGCTGGGGTCGAGGTCGCCGGGGTCGAGGTCGGGATCCTGGACCGCATGCTCCTCCTGGTCACGGGTGGAAGCGAGCGCAGCGCGCGTCCTCGTCGCCGCCAGCCGCCGTCCACCACCGCCGCCGCCGCTCGCTCTGCGAGGACCCTCTCGAGGAGGGCGCACTCGCGACCGGCGTCCCGGCAGGCCTCGGCGTGCATCTCCACCGGATCATCCGCCTTCTCCCACTCGCACACCTTGACGCCGCACGCGAGGCAGACGGTCAGGTCAGGTCGGGTCCGGGTGCCGCGCTCGTCGTCGAGCAGCCGGAGCCGGCGGGGCGGGAGGTAGAACCCGGCGGCGGCCATCAGGCTGGCGCCCGGCTTGTCCGCCTTGCTCCAGGCGCCCGCGGGGGCGTTGGTGAAGCTGGCAAGGCAGGCGTCGTGCTGCCGCTGAAGCTTGCCGGCCTCGGCTGGTCCGATGACTTGGGCGGCTGCCGTGACAGTGGATCCGAGGGCGTACTGTTGCTCCGGCTCCTCTATTGCCTCCTCGTGACCCTTTGTGGGGGCTGTCTGGCTGGACTCGTGGCCATGAACGACGGCGTCGTCGTCGGATGGTGAAGATACGCAGTGCGTCTCGGTCTCGGTATCTGGGCTAGGAGTCCTCGCCTGCGTTTGCTCGGCCTTCGCAAGGCCTTCTGTCATCTTTGCTGCGTAGGATGGACCAGCCTGGGACACGTGGATGATCTCCTCGCATGGCGACGACGACGGGCGGTGCTTCTTCATCTCGACCTCTGGGGTCGGGGCTCTCGCTCGCTTCCGATCCATCCTCACCTGGTCTCCTGACAGGCTCGATCGTGCGTCGGACTGGCCAGAATGGGGTCTAGGTCGCCTCTTGTCGGCCATGGTGGCCACGATACCAGACGCGAGAGGAGTCGGGAATTTGGCCTCGTTCAACTCGTGTTGGGCCAGGACGAGAGGCTTGTTGATAGGGACCGTGGACCCATGAGCGCGGGTATTGACAGGCTGTACGGCGCCGAAGTAGGGTCTTGCTGGCAGTGGAAAATGAAATTGCAGAGGAGGCGATGGGGATGCCGTCTCGAACGGGGGAGCGGGTGGTGGGTAAAGTGGCGGTGGAGGCACCCACATCTGCTGAGCCGTTGAAGCTGGTGACATGTAGTCTGACCGAGAAGGACGTGGCGCATAAGACGATACGGGCCAGGGGACACCCCTATGGGCCACCGATGCTTGAGCAACCGAGCGATGAGACCAGAGAGGGTGACGGCCATGGCGGCCGCCTTGCGCAGCCGCGAGGAGATCTCTGTAGTTCTCTCCGTTTGAACTCCAGTCTTCCGGATTTCTGTATTTGTCGTGGGACTGGGGGAACGAAGGCTTCCGTGGGAGGTTGGCGTTGGCTGGAAGAAGTGGGCGATTGCTAGGCTGCTGCTCCATGTACGCAGGCAGTTGACTTCCCCTCGAGGTTTGATACTCCATTGTAGCTGTTCGCTGGAGACAAGGATAAGAACGAGGATGAGTACAATTGCTTCAATCTTGTTGACTGAAGTGACGTCGTGATAGTACAGGTGATACAAGTGGTGTCTTGATCAACCCGGTCGTTCTTTGGTGATAAACGTTGTGTTTTGATGAAGAAATGTGAGCGTTGATGGTAGAACTCGTGCTGGAACGGTACACAAGTTGTGTAGTGATGGCATAAACTGGAGTCACGTAAAGTCTTAGGAAGAGGGAAGGAAGCACAAAATATCTGTAGAGTGAGGTTTGGAAGTGCTAGAATCTTGAGCTTGGGCCTGAATTCAACAGCTTCCCTGCTACAAGTTGACGCCGGGGCAGAAGTTTTCCAACTCACAGCGCACGGGGTAAGCTAGCCTTGTTTGCCGGGCAGTGAAGCCATCCCGGTGCGCTCACTTTGAAGACAGGGTGCCATGGGCAACCACAGTAACAAGGGAGCGGGGCCTTTCACTGATGAAGTGAATGTTACACCGGCCCAAAGGCTGTGGTGCCTTGTTTTGCACCAGGGCTGCAAGGACACATGGTTGAATAGACATGGCTGTGATGGAGAATGGGATTGGATCATGCGCATATTTGTGGAATATCTGAACAAGGGGCTCCAAGGTTGGTAAACCGCTCTCGGGGAATTAACAAGCAAACTGCAACCATATCGACAGATCTCTTGAATTGCAACAGATTACAAGTATTAAACTGTGTAATCTTGGGTGCTAAGCTTTCGAGCATCCTCTATTGTATGAAGGAAACTGTTACAGCTTTTATACCTATATTAACAGCTCAAAAACCAACAACTACCTACTTACAGGTATTAACCGAGTTGCCGTAGCACTTTCGTTAGCAGTGGCATGTGCTATTCATGGGCACTTGCGTGACGGAATGTGTGTATCATCCAGCGACCAGGTACCTAGTGGACTCGAAGTCCATTCAGTGCTTCAGTGACCAAATGCCTGTGGTAATAGAGGAAGCTTATGCATCGTTTGTGGTTGTCCAATGAGGGAACATCCTCGTTCCTGTCACTGGGCTATTACCACACAAGTATAACAGTAGAGATCGCCCCAATGGGTTAATAACATAAATAAGCCCATTGCCATTGTCTCAGACAAATTCTTCTGTATTGCTGGCAAGTGTGGGAGGGTGAACCTAAGTGGGTCAGAAAGAGGATTGATTCCCAGAGACGAGGATATCTCCTGCAGAGGATGTATGTACGAAATAAGCATAGCACACCAAATGGACTAAGATCACTTCATGAAGATTATTTCCTTGTGGAAAATAACCCTTGGGATCGCATCTGAGGATAAATGCACGTGGCCAGTATGCGGAATCTTGGTACTGATAGGTCTGCCGAGGTGTTCTTTTCCCTCTGAGCTTACCCAGGTAATACCATTGAACGCTCTTAAAACTTACAGTAATAAGCAGTAAGAACGTAAAGCATGTATTTGTTGGAGCAACTATCATCATTAGGTGGAAGGGCAGGCGAGTTTCGTCAAGTGGCCAGCTACACTTGTATGCAGCTGGGTTAGGTTTCGAGAGCGTAGAAAAAAATTATACCGAGCGCCTGGCTGTCCCCAAGAGACTTCACGTCATGGGTATCAAAGATGAACTGAGTGTGTCTGCAGTTGCAAATTCCATGGGTAGTTCGGTTCCCAGACGACTTGCAGTAAGATCCACCTTGCTAGGCTGCCACGCCATGTGTGCTACGCTAAGCATTAGGCAGGCCAGGCTACACGCGATGGCCTCATGCTGCGTCGCGTAGTCACATGTCGAGGTTAGAGGGTATTTATATGCAGCGGTTCTGGCAGACAGAAGACGGCATGGCTTTTCATCGTCATTTTCTCCCTCCAAGTTTTCTCCATCTACTTAGGTAGACCCTTCTGAGCCAGAGACACATAAATCATGTCTGAGCCTTCGTTTACAGGAATACCCGCTGTGCTACGGGACCGCATCTACAATGAGCTCCTCACCGTGGAGCCCATGAACAGCAAGAGCCTCGCGCCCGCGTCACCTCTCTGCAAGTTATTGACACTCGACCGTCAGAGTCACCAGGAGGTTGGCCAGTTTCTACAGCGTCAGCTTCCTGTCCTCATTAAGACCAATGATACGGATTTCATGGCGAAATTTCTGAAAACGAAGAGCAAAATCCCGGTGCTCTCACAGCTTCGCAACCTGGATGGCACCGTGGCCAAAGGCGTATCGAGGGCTCCCGTTGCCATGGAGCTGGAGTTCTACATGTACCACAACCACCTCCCAGCGCGGTCGTACCCGGCGTTCCTGCTCGACGTTGTGTCAGTCCAGAAGCTCGTGTACGAACTAGTGTGGTCCGATTTCATTATCTGGAACATGCAGGCTTCCCTTTCCATGACATTCCATCGCTCCTTTGCCCATACTACGGCCCAGGCCCAGGCGCTCCTCATCCACCCTTGGGTAAAAGGATTCACGAAGCCCACGTTCTTCGGTGTCTATACCTCCGCCATCGATCCAGATGTCGCATCCCAACTTATGAAGGTAATGACGGGCAGTTATGCTGCCACAGGCCATCTGCGGAAACTGCACTCGCTACGGCACGGCGCCACGCAGAAAGCCTCGGCCGAACGCTGGGACGAGGCGGCCGAACGATTCCACATGGCCGGTAGATATGCCAGGATGGTATGGGAGTGCCACCTACAATGCATGATGGACAAGTCTCACGACCTCGACTGTGTTCAGCGGCTGTGGATGATGACGTGCGATATAGGCGCCGACAATGTTCAAGTCCTCTTGAACGCGGCGATGGGCGGCCCACGCAGCAGCAACATCCCTACCGGTACACCAGGATCCAGCGACGAAAGATTTGCGAAGGCAAGAGAGGTGGCGGAAGCAACCATGTCGCTCTTGAGAGGCCGCCCGACGTGGGCGCACGATGAAGCGGCCAGTCACGGGGGAGTTTTGATGGCACTTAGGAAGAGCAGGGCGAGACTGAGCTTTAGAGCTCACGCGGCCTGTAAGGGAATGGGAGATATTGATGCAGCGCTTGGGTATGTTATACAAGCAATGGAGTACGAGCCAGAGACCTCCGCGGAGCTTCTGCCGGTGATTGAGTCCCTTAAGGTCGAAGGAGCCAAGGATAATGGGAAGGCGACCATAGAAGAGTGGGAAGGCTCACTGAGGTAGTAGAGACCAGAAAGACAGCGGTGACGGTTTTGAAGGAGACCCGAGGTCGGTATCACGATGATTATGGAAATCGAGTAAGAGTTGTGGTGATAGTGGCGACAGGAGTGATGTGTTAAAAGCAGCAGCAAATGAGCAAGCATCTGAGAAGGGGTAGTGATCCCGAGAAAACAGGTGTCAGACGTCTGTTGATTCGTTGGCTAGTTCATCTGACCTCGAAGCACGCATAGAATCTGTCGGAATACTTCGATTGGCAATATAGCTTGGCTCGACGATTGAGGTACCAGCGACAATTGCGATACTGTAGAGTGTCGAGAGTGTCGAGAGTGTCAAGAGTGTCGAGAGTGTCGATGTTATAGCAGAAGAGACTGTTTTTATTCGCGATAATGAGCACGAAATGATGCAGAAAAGCAGAAAATTCTTGGCCAGATTTAACGCAGACAAATTCTCCTTTGCACAGTCAATATCAGTCAGAATAATGTTATGCTTGGATAGGTTGATGTTTTTATTTTGGAAAGATGGACATGATCCATGAAATGGCTCATGTATCCGCTGTCCGGGCCTGGAGATAGAGCGAACAAGGTTGTGGGCGGGTGTTGTATGGGACCGCCAACTTTGCACCTGCGATAACGTGAGGAATGCCAGCCATTTACAGACATGTTTCATTTGAAACCTTCGTAGAATCGTCATAATCTTCCTGCGAAGCCCAAATCCTGGCGCGCTGGCACTATGCTAATAGACACAGTTTGAGAAACAGTGGCGGGAAACGTTTGATATATAGGATTCTACAAATTCGCAGTCAACAACATCGAACCACACGGTCGTTTGGCGCAATGTAAGTTCTCCACGCTTGATTCCACCAATGCGAGTCCCACGCTAACGGGATCCAAATAGGGTAGCGCACAAGACTCCTAATCTTGAGGTTGTGGGTTCGAGTCCCATGACGATCGATTATTTTGCATGTTTTTAGAGACTGGATGCTTTTTTAACTTACCTGAGGTTTGCCTTTTTTTCTTTTTGGAAGAAAAAAAAAAAAAAAAAAAAGGTAAAAAGCCTTGCTTATACTGCTGCGCTCTATCCGATTATACAGCTTCTATCTTGAAGAGAATCTGATAAAATAACGTTTACTTTATTTATGCTTAAATTTTAAGTTTAATTCTGCTTTATAAGTCTCTTATTTGTTAAGCTTGTATAGAGCTAGTACATAGTTACTCTTAAAGATTCTAGTTTATATGTAAGATATAAGCTTCTTAGGATTTAAAACTCTTAAGAAATATATTACTTTCGCTATTTTATACCTACTTTGCCTAATAACTTAATTGAGTTAAAGCTGTGAAATAGTCTGTTCGGGATCCCGGAGCTTATAGCGTCTGGAGAGTACTTAAGAAAGGCTTTCAGAAAAGGGCATGGGTAACAAGGTCCTGATGGCAAGGCAAGAAGGTGTGGTCATTGAAGACATATCCAAGCATAAGTGGCGTGAGCTCATTTCGCTGACATCTCACGGATAGGAACAGCTTCGGCCGACGCTCTGATGCATAAACGAAAGCGCTCGATCAGGAGAGCCATCAATGGTCGAGGGGAGTTTGGGCTAGGCAATGAATTTCTAGGATGTCACCGGGAGACTTCATGGCTACATACCTACATTCGACAGGCTCGACAAGGACGACTTCAAAGCTGTGGCATGCCACATCTCGCATACCCGGGCTTTTCTGAGGATGAAGGAGGCAACAAGTAGACCGCTAGCATACGTCGCCTCAACAATGCCGCAAGCCGATTACGATGCATCGCCCTTGCTTTCTTGGCGCAGCGGACCGCAGAATGTTGCCCAAGGCTATTACATGCGTGATCACTGTCCGTTATGGGGCCGGGTAGGTCCACGTGGTCCAGTAAATCGGATAGCATCTTCTGGGATTCATTCATGACAAGAGGGCAGGTTTTTCGATGTTGGATACGGCCTCTGACTTCTGTTTTTCCGGTTCCGTATATGCTCCGTATATTTACCACAGATTCACTGTATGTCGTAGTCCTTGTATTCAATGCAGAGGCTACGCAAGGTGTGCCACGTGTGCTGGAAAGGTTAAAGGTCAGGTGGAGGTTGTCAGTGATGATGGGCTCTGAGTGACTTGTGCCTGAGCGACGTGGAAGTGGATAGCAGAACTAAAATTTGAACGGCAGACCCCAGCAGCATCAGCCCTAACCAACCATGCAAGCCTAGGTTCCATATTCCTCCGCCTCCTCACACTCCATCCGATGCTTCTTCCAGTCCTTCTTCTGACACTCCGCCGAGCAATACCGCACCTTCAAACATCGCATACACTTCTTCAGCGCACCACCACCCTTCGCCTGACTCACGCCGCAACCCCGGCACCGCAGCGTGTTGTCATCCAGCCCCGAGCTCGCCGCACCCTTCAACGTGGCCACGTCAACAACCTCCTCGACGAACGGCACCGCGTACGTCGGGCTGATGGCCACCCGTGTCGCAAACCTAGCGGCGACGTCCCACTCGGGCAGGCTGGTGAAGTTCTCCGGCAGCTTGCCCGTGCCGCAGCTGCAGATGACTTGCTTGGCTGGCTCGGTGCTGAGAGGAACCGTCGCGTCGGGCTGGGCGTACTCGCATTCGGGCCCGTGGCTCCAATTTCTGCATCGTTCGACGAGGGCGGGCAGGACTTTCTTCCACAGGACCAGCTCCTCGTCGTTGACGGTGATGGTGCAGCACTCGAGCGTGCGGAGAATGAGCAGGAACGAGTCTAGCTGGCCGGATTTGATCGAATCCACTGTAAATGGTATCACGGCCCCATCGAGAGCGATGCTGGCGTTGGCGCCATCGAGGCGGATCGCCGAGACAAAGATCAGCATGTGGATGCCCCCCTTGTCGGGGTGGTTGATCGCAAAGAGACCAGTCTGGCCGCCCTGTAGACCCGAGGCGAGCATAAACATCGTGAAGAGTGACTCTTTGAAGTTCAGTCGTGCCGAAGAGGCGAGAGAACTTTGGCTGGATCCGAGAGTCTGTTGCCGCAGCTTGCGTTCGCGGACGGAGAAAGTCCATGAGGCGAGCGTGGTCAGGAAACTCAGCCGCTGTTTATCGGAGACGTCGATGATAGGAAGGGTGTCGAGGTCCAGGTGCGGGATGTTGAGCGTGGCCGGAACGGGTCGGCCTGTAGTCGATGCAGAGCTAGAGATTGCGAGCGTGGTGGGGAAGATGAAGTCGTCTAGGATCGACGCCGTTGCTGGGTCAGCTAGTGGTGCGATGACTTCAACATAAGCGGATGTCCGGGCAATGCGTGTCTTGCTGCCGTCCTTCACCACGGGAACTGGGAAGTGAAGCTCATATCCCGTGTCTTTACCCCCGAAAACAATCTCGAAGACGAACGGCGAGGCTTGGCGAACATCCACGGCGACTTTGTCGGAAAGCAACTTCTTGCCCTCCGAGGATAGAACGTCGAGGTGACCGGTGATGGAGGTAATGCTACCCGATGAATCCAGATTGGCCGAAAAGTACGAGTTGCACTCCGTAGCCTTGAGTTGCGCCGGTGGCGACGGCTCGAGACTATTGTAGATAGGATGGCCACTCTGACCCAGCGGGTTCCTGGTGATGTAGACATAGTCTTCTTCTTCCAATCCGGCATCGCTCAACTGCAACTCCGGTCCGAGTTTCCCCTTGACTTTGAGGGCGTTGATGTTCTGAAAACTGCTCTGCACGCAGAGGGCGACCCTCGTGTTCTTGGGGTCCGACTGGACTGAGACGGCTGGTACGTAGAACGTCGCGACCATGGGAGACTCTCCTGCCCAACCAAGCTTGTCCTCCTCCACCGATACCGAGAAATCTGGGCTGCCTCGCTCACCGGACGTTTTAACGATGCCAAACACGATTTGTACGTCTGCGAACAAATTGTGCCAGACTGGTCTGCCACCCTGGGTGCATCTCATGCTACCCTCAACAGCGAAGCCGATGTTTTTGGCAAGGGCAGCCGAGTAGACCCACTTCCATGAGGCCTTTGGGACAATCGTTGTGATGAAAACTCCCTCTGGGATGTCAGCCCACCTCGATAACAGGCCTGCATCTGAGCCCCGTCGGACCGCCTCAGCCAGCCAATCCTCGCTATACAGGCCCTGCCTTGACATCTCTAGAGACAGCGACTGCATGAAATTGGAGCCGAACATGAGCGTCGAGTCTGCCGCGATCTTGTCCAACACCTTCTTGCAGACCATCTTGGCATTGGTGTCCACAACCTGCAGCAGCCGCTTCACAAATGACACGAGGCTTCCACGGTGGTACTTTGGATATGTTTGCTTTCTCACCGACTCCAGCTGCTGGTCCTTCGATAAACTCAGTAGCGGCATGGGGTTTTCGTTGGAAAACATGCCCTGATAGACCTGGTGGATCAGCGTCGCCAGATCATGCTCTCTCACTCTTAGTTGCGTGCCTGGAACCTGCCCGCCCAGATGTGCGTTGAGCTTCCATGCGAAGCGCCACTGGATGCCAGGCTTCTCAGAGGCTGTCTGAGAGGAAGCAGCAGTAAACATGTACTCGTCCACGTGGGAAGTCGCCGTCGCGTTCGTCCAGTACTCCACGGGGCTGATGCCGAGAAGTGTCGACACGGCATTAGTAGGACCACAGAGAAGTCTCTCAAATTTTGACCTCTCCCCGTCCATACCCCTGTCCATCATTTCTGTGTACAGAGTTGCCCAGGGAACATCCTTCATCAAAGGACTTGCGGAAACGAGCACGTTCAAGGCACCGAAGTAGTCGGTCAGATTAGAGGTCTCGATGACGTCGAACTTGTTCGGGGCGCCTCCTTCGGCATACTCCTCCGCATCGAGCTCGAGGCGCTCAGGACTGAGCTGCCGCCGGTAGAAATTGGCGCAAGTCTGACCTGTTGCGATGTAGTGCTGGAGGGTGTGGCATAGCGCGAAAGCATCCGCCGCGATGAAACGTACGACAAGGGCTCCAGATTCCAGCTCCCGGAATGCTCTCGTCCATTCTGAGAACTGGAGCTGTGCAGTCGCAGCGAGACTCGACGTGATTGGGTGCTTCACGTTGGTCTCAGGGAGCTTCAGCGGTGAGAGGTCGGAAAGATGCGCCCTCGCTGCTGCAAGGTGGAAGCTCAAAATGGGGTTGGAGCTGTAATGAAGGACCAAGTTGTCCGAAAGGCTGGCGGCGAACAGCGGATTGGGGACGTTCGTCGTACTGGATTTCGTGCCCACCGTGCCTCTCTCCCACCATGTATCCAACGCTGTCTTCAGCTCAGCATCCGCCATGGTCTGCATCCCTAGGGGTGCGGCAGCGCGGACACCTCCATATACCGGAGCCCCATTCCTGGAGGTAGCTTCTTTGAACTCGTTTGCCTTCTTGAGTGCGGCCTCAAATTCGGACCGGTACCGCTCACTGTCCTTGTCTGAGAGCGCCTCGGCATACTTTGACCAGATTTCGCGAACAGAACGGAGCGTCAAACCATCACTGAAACAGAACCTGCTGCCAAACTTGCTGTTCCTCCACTCACCGAGTGAGGCAGACAGATTAAGGAGCTCATCGATGTGATCCTTGAGAGTCCGGATCACTTCGTCATCGAGAAATAAGTGGTAGTACGTGTCCCAAAAAATCCGCGAATTTGTGGTTTTCTCCTTCGCCACCAGGAAAGTCAACAAAAGAGCATTGCGAGCTGCCGTTAGTCAATTTTTCTTGTTCAGAAATCAGGTTGTTGTTGTTGTTGGGGGGG
>MUZH01004157.1:0-49710 GCA_003012965.1 Juglanconis oblonga | reverse complement strand
GTTTCCCTCTTTGCGTCGAGTACCAGCAGGTTTGGGGGTAGGGGTGTAAGTTCAGCACTCACCACACTCTCCCGCCACAGCCCATACGCCGGCGGGTTCATCTTGGTCGCATCGCTCTCAATGCCCGCAGCCTCCTCGTCGCGCGCGAGCACCACGCGGATCGGCTGCCGGGGCACCGCGTATCCTCCCGGGCCGTACATCTGCGGCAAGCGGCTGCGGTGCCGCTCCTCGGCGGGTTTAGGACGGAAGACGAGCAGACACAGGCGGATGAGGCCCTGACAGAAGAAGATGGTCGCGAAGAGGATGATGAGAATGAGCAGGACCGAGAACTCGCTGTTGGTGATGTTCTTAGTCGCGGCGAGGGCGAGGTCTGTTACATCAAGTCAGCATCGCACAAGGCTGTGAAGGGAGAGAAAGGTGGTTGGGGGGGGGGGAGCGTGAGGCTCATGAAGCACTTACAGATGGTGAGGAGTAGCACCACAAACAATCCCGACACGAAACACTGCAGGATATGCGACCGCACCTTCCGGCTCTTGATCCACGGGAAGAAAAAGAGGAAATGCTTCGGGTGTGGCCTCTCACTGCCCTCGTCATCCCCATCGTCAATATCCCGGATCCGCTGTCTCCTTTGTCTCTTGCGCCGGCGCCGCTCCTCGCGCTGCTCGGGAGTCTCGTCGCTACGGTCCCGTCGTTGCCGATGCCTCCGGGACCGGTCGCTCCCGCTGCGCTCTCGTCTCCGGCGCCCGTCTTCCACCATCTCCGCGAGCTGCGCCTCGGCCGGATCCGCACCGGTGAAGATACCTCGCGAGCGCCTGTCGCCGACCGGGTAGAGTTCGTCTGCCTCATCGCTGCCGAGACGGGACGTGGAAGTTTGGGGCTGGACGTGTGCGCGCTGGGGTTCAGTCACAGTGATTGCGGGCACAGGTGGTGGTGGGGTGTGCGGTCGACACGGAGGTGACGGAGGCGCTCGTACTATCTCGGCCGGCCTTGCTGTTGGCGGCCCGTTGGAGCCCTGCGTCCATGTGCGCTGCAGCCCGGGGAGGTGTAGCCGCGTGCCGGGAAGGTCGACCACCACGCTATACCGCGAAGGCAGGGTCGACACCCGCTGCATGTCGCGGTCGAACTCATGGTCGTCATCGTCCTCATCGGGATAGTGACTGCTGCTCGGCCGGAGCACGGGGTGGGTGTTCGCCCTCGATGTCCGTGCCGTCTGCGTTCCTGTTGGCCAGTCGGAACCCGCTGCACTCGTGGCCTCGGTGCTGCTGGAGAATCGGAACCTGGAGGGGATGGTCGGGCGCCGGGGCATCAGGCGGGAGAGGCCGCCTCGTGACCGCTCGGTCATTTCGGGCTCAGTCGGTGGCTCTTCGTTTCGTGGAGACAGCGGCTGGTTCTCGATATCGTCTGCCCGGCCGCTGGCTGCGGCAGCCGGGTCTATTCGGCGGAGGATTACACGGCTGAACATTTTGGTGGTGGTGAATATTCGTTCCCCGGTCGATGATCTCGCCACAGGTCGGTTGTTGAAAGATCCGAGTCGGTGGGTCACTGTGAATCGGTCGTATTCATTCTTTTTGTTCTTAGCATTCACTTATTCCGGCGAGTAAGCCTGGAGAGTCGTCGCCTCCTAGGATAGTCAGGCCTCTCGGTAGCAACAAGACGAGGTCGGATATCAGGACGCCACCAACGCGTGTTGGCTTCCGCGCACGGCTGGTTACCGCAGTAAATCGCCGGTCGCGTCTTTCGCGGCTCAAGCGAGGAACCGTGAGTTCCACCTAGCAGGTGTTTATTAACGGGATGCGTCAATCAGAAAATCGCCGGTAAGCCACCTTCGGCGAATCGAGCAGCCCTCGGGTGTGAGATCAGAGACCAATGTCTCAAAACAATGTCGGTCCGCGAAGGGGCCTCCAGGCTTCTTTTTCTTCTTTCTGTCTTTCTGTCTTTCTTTCTTTGGATTATCGATCGATCCCTAACGATGACGATATGTGAGGGAGAAGAACCGATCGAGAGTGAAGTGTAAATTGTGGGGGTATAGTCAAAATCAATAAATGAAGAGGCTGGTCGTCGTCGATCCGCGGGTCCGAGAATCCTGTCTCCTTCCTGCTTCACTCCCTCTCGACAACAATAGTATGAGGAGAAGAGTAAAAACAATAATTAAGAAATGGGAAGGCTCGAAGACCAGACCGGAGAACAGTCGAAAATTGGCTCACAGAGCCTGTCTTGGAAGAACAAGAGATCGTCCGGAAGGAAGCGAGGGCGTGGAAGAGAAGATGAATATGGGTCGACGAGAGCCAACGAATCCGCCCCGAGCCAAACAACACCAGAGCAACTAACGATGCAGGGAGTGAGCGCGAACGAATTGGATGCCAAACGCAGTGGGTACAGATGGCAAACTGACAATGAATCAAGAGGGATTGGAGGTTGACATGGCTGTCGTCCCCAGTCGAGGAGAAATCGTGGACGTGGACCACGTCGAGAAGTATCGTGACAACGGAGAAATGATTTGCGGCCAGCGCTCGGAAATCAACTGTCGACAAGACAAGACGCACGCACTGCAGCGACCCCGGTAATTAGATGGACAGGGGTTTGACGCTTCGTCTTCGTGTGAGGGCACTTGCAGCCGAGGTGGACTCACATGTACCAAAGTACAAAGTACTATGTAACGCAGGAGGGTTCCACTTCGAAATTGGATTATTCTCGCTCTCACTTGACACTGCGATCGTATTTCAAGGGGAGACGGCAGCCTGTGAGGGATATTGTCAAACAAGTCTCAAGAGTATATGCCCAAACTGCGTCCCTTAGAAGCTTCTCTCTGGCTGATGTCGTCTTCGCTTCCGGTGGCCGCCTGCGGAATAGCTTCATCTCATCTTCCTCCTCGGATTGTTCAGCATCTCTAACATTCACCCATACCTACATGGGTGGGATACGTGCACCCAGCTGACAGTCTGGCATTCTGACATTCTAGTGTACACTACTTTGCACCCCAGATTCGCAGTCGATGTGACCGAGAACAGGGCCACGGACCTCTGGGGTTGCAGGAAACGGTGGTGATTGGCCCAGACGCACGAGAGAGATGTCACAGCCTTGCAAGATTGGACTGGAGCCCACTGGATGCATTGATTCAAGGGGGGTGTGGATGGCAACGCAGGGGCCCCCAGAATCTTGCGCAATGTTTCATCTTGTCCTGTCGCTGTGGCGCTTAACCCAATCGATCGGGTAACATCGTCCACCATATCCGGAGCTGGATCTTCGCTGTCGCCAAACTGTTAGAATTCAATTGCTAGTGTGGATGACCTGCAGGTTGGCATGTTGTCTCCCGTCCTCTAACCTCTGGGCAATCTTGGGAGCTGTGATGGTTCGTGATTGTTCGTGATGTCGATCATCATTGGGAGGACCGTCCATCGAAAAAATCATAGTGGACTGAGCATTTCAACCAATCGCGCGACCATAACAGTGATCTTGCTCGACATCTCTTCGTTGTTGGATTTGATCCAGCGACCCGAGTCCATGGGTCAATGTGGATTAGAAGTACTAGTGTAGTAGGGAGGCTGTCCTAGCCATATCTCAAACACGCGACAGCGCTGAATCGCCCGGCCGAGGAGTACAGTTATTGGCACCCCCGGTCGCGCACTCCCTGTACGCGCTTTACCCAATATGGCAGGCTGCTCCGCGGGTACCTCGCGGGCCGCGGGTGCCTCTAACAAACCGAGGTACCCGCAGAGCGGCATCTTATTAAGCCTGCAGCCTCGCGCGGCAGCTATACGGCAGACCCTAACCCTCTACTTTTTTTTATCGACTCGTCGCGTTAACCCCCCCCCCGTACGCGTTATACTCTCTTCAGCAACTAACCCTCCTACTAATTTAGGTATATCGCTAACTTTATTTCGCCCTTAGGTACTTAACTCTACGAATTCTATTAATTTATTATTACGATCTTCTTCTCTAGCCTTAGTTTCACTATGACGACCTTCTTAAAACCCGTATAGCTGCCTATACGACTATCTACGCTACCGCGCTATATACTACTATTACCTGAAAAGCCTATGCTATATATAATAACCCCTCCCCCTACTACTATACTCCTATACCTTTAGATACGCCCTCCGCCTGATAGAAAGCGGTTTAAGGACCGTAAGGCATTATTATAGTTCTTTAAGATCTATTATACTAAAGAGGGCTATAAGGCTATCGTCTAGCGCTCGAAAGGCATACGGAGTATTAAGTTCGTATATAAGAAGGGCGGCAAGCCCTATTAGTCTAAAGCGAAGGCTTATAAGCCTTATACTTATAAAACCGACTGCCCCTTCTCCTTCTCTGCTAATATTAAAGGCGAAGATAGTGACGAGTATATAGTCTTATAAATCTGCAATTATTATAATTACCTACCGGCTATTAATAGCTATGCCCTACTCGCCTAGCGCTGTATCGATAAGGATAAGCGCTAGTTTATTAAGAATCTCGCCCTTAATATTAGATAGACCTACCGTAGGCTATAGCTTGCCCTCCTTACTAAGGACCTTACGAAATATTATTAGGTAAAGCAGGAGGATATTAAAAACCTGCTTACTAAGCTCCGAATAGAGGAGTATAATATATTTACGCCTATCTAGCAGTTTATACTGCTTATAGCTGAGTACTGCTCCTACTACGACTTTATCTGCAATACTAACGGTAAGCTGATATAGGCGTTTTTTACCCTTATATACAATTATATAATCTTACGGGAGAATTCTAAGCTCTTAATAATAGATAATATGTATAAGGTAATAATTACTTAGCTATCTCCCCCCTTCCTTATTTTTTAGGCTATAATACTATTAAATCTATAGTAAGCTTAGAGATTAATATATTATACGCCTTATATTATAGGTTAACTAGTTTAACCTCCTACTTTTCGAGATCGGCAGTATTACGGGCATATTATAATATCTTTACCTCGCCTAGGCTCTTAGTCCTAAGGAGGACTAAGAGTTCTTCGAATAGGCACTTAGTCGTATATAAATCCTTTATAAGAGGGCATAAGCGGAGTAGCCTTATATGATTATTACTAATAACGATACTGCCCTTAAAAACGCCCTCGGAGTAAAGTTTCCGGAGGTTTAGTAGTAAATATATACTTTTTATATATAATCTAATATGGTAAAGTCTATTAGAGAGCTCTAGGTAGGCTTATACTTACTTAAGGCTGTTAAGGCTAAAAACCTCCTATAACCTACCTGCAAGGACCCCTGCCGTAATATTATTATTAATATTAATTAATTAGTCCCTGCTTTTAAGGCTGACGATGATATATATAGTCACAACCCTAGGGGCTTCTATAAGTAGTAGTATGATATTCTGTATGCTATAGACCGAGAGGAGTACGAGGCTTTATAATAGGATTTTATCTATATATAGGAGATAGAATAAATAGGTTAGTTATAAGTTTTCCTTATTAATTTCCTATACTAATTGTTTGCAGACTTAATTGCCTATTTGTTAAACCTCTACCTCCGGCGTATATAATTTATAAAGCCGTAGACCTTATAGTACCGCAACTAGGGCTATACTACTACCTCTCCGAACGAAAGCGGCTACTATTAGAGTAAAAGCTTCTTTAGTTTATATAATAATAAGCTAGCAGAGATATTCTATAGTCTATAGCTAATAGTAACGGTATAGGAAGCCTAGTATAACGCGAAGGCGGTATAAGATATTAAGTCGATTAACTTATGATATTTTACTGCCGAGTTTTTTAACTATATCTGCTTCTATACTATAAAAACTGCCCTAGACTTTATATAGGACTAGTATAATACTGCTATCTAGGTATATTAGGATCCTAAGCGAAGGTTGCTTAAGTAGTGTACTTTACGCTTTATATAGCAGTATAGCTTGCCCTGCAAGTATTAGATCTATTATAACTATCTAGAGGAGGGCAGGCCTAAGCTAGATAGCCGAGTAAGTATTTACTATATGCATAAGCTTTAAATTAATAAGGTTTCGAGGCATTAGCTACTCCGAGAGTTATATATAAGTTACCTGCTCGAAAATTCAGTCCTCTAGCTAATTTATATAGTTTGCAGGCGATCCTATACGCTATATTAGGAACCCTTATATCGTCGCTATTAAAAAGAAGCCCTAAAACCGACTTACAAAGCTATTAGATATCCTCCCTTAAAGCAATACTAAGCATACGAGGAAGGTATGCTTCCGTAGGGTATAGGCGAAGTCTATACTTATAAATGTATTGGTATCCTTATAGCTCGACCTCCCTCCTTTATTAGCCTTAGCCTTACCTCTATAAACCTTCTATTAGTCTATAGCAACCCGTTAAGACTATTTGCGAATCCCTTTATAATAGGAGGGAGCTATAGGGATAATGCTAGTAATAGCGTATACCCTAGGGCCAAGCGGATTAGCCCGGTTTTATAAGCTAGTGCTAAAGGGATGGCACTTACTGTATATATTTCTGAATAGCTTTAGTTAGCCGCTGCCGGCACCGGCGCTGCCTTAGTCTATAGATTATAGCTAGTGGTCTAGGGGTAGCTATATAGTCTAATAGCTATAATAGCAGCGGTAGCAGCTATAGTAGTAGCAGCTATAGTAGCTATGAAAATATAGCTTATTATACCGAGATTAATAGATTTAGCATTAATTAGACTATTAATAGTATAGCAGATAGTCTGCGGCCCTAGCGGAGGCTTCTATATCTCTTCCTGCCGTTAATAGCTACTAGCAAGTATGCTGAATAGTACTATTAATCGTTAGTTTCGAGTTATAGAGTCTCTAGGTAGATTTAAGTGCAGATTTAAGCTTTTTACGAGAAACGCTTAAATCTGCATTTAAATCTGTTGGCTGGCGTGTTACTCCTAATTTTTTCTGCCCTGAGGCCCCCGTCGAAGTGCTGCCCAAATTTCGCCGGAGGGCCGGCCGGCCCTCCAGCGGCACGGCAGGCCCCCCCTGCACGGAAATGTGCCGCCCGGGCGGAAGCGTCTAAATCTAGTATGGCGCGTGCAGGGAGTGCGCGACCGGGGGTGCCAATAACTGCACTCCGGCCGAGCTTGCCAACCCTTGGCTCGCTCTCTGCAGCGAACGATCCAGTTTCAAGACTGCATGATATGGATAAACGACTCCAGCTGACCTTCAGGAGGTGGGGTCGAAGTCTGCGCATTTTCCCTACAGCCTTATGTCGCGTTTCAAGGGACAACCGTCAAAAGACTCGCAGACTCGTAAATCGACCGCTGTCGAACTGCCATCGCTGTCAAATAGCGTGATAGTTGCGTTCTCCTGTATTCTCCTCTCGGATCGACAAGTCTCATTCTCAACATATCGTGAAATGCCGCCACTGGTCATGTTTGCTGGGCGCCACGCCTTGTACCGATAATCTGCCGAATGGCCAAGCTCGAGCAGAGCTGTCCCGGAATCGCCCAAAGCCTGCCCAGTATGCCGAGAGCTGCTCTTGCGAAGCCCGGCCTTTTATTTATTAGCAAGAGCATGGCATGCAAAAAGTTTATGAGCTCTCGTCGGTTCTCTCGAATCCATGGTGATATGGATATGCCTTTTGACGCAGCAGAGGACTGCTGCTCATCTCAACTCGCCCAGAAGCATCGTGCGGTCCGAGGAAGCAGACAGAATGATCGGGTCTCCGCTCGGAGAGAACTCCGCCACGTTGACCGTACCCTTGTGCCCCGGCAGCTTGTAAAGGAGTTTGCCGTTGTCGCTCGACCAGATGATCACGGTGCCGTCACCCGCGCCGACAGCTATCTTCTTGCCGTCCTTGTCCCAGCTGCCCTGGATGAGGTTCTTCTCAAGTCCGATCGATGCACCGTCAAACGTGCGAATGGCCCGCTCGGCCGGAGCAAACGGACGGATGTCCCACGTCCTAGCGGTCGAGTCCATCGAGTAGGACAAGAGGCTTTGCGAGTCCGGTGACACCCGCAGCGTCGTGACAGTGTCTTGGTGTCCCAGCATTGAGTACACCACACCCTTCTTTCGTATATCCCACACCTTAATATCATTGTCGATGCCACCGGAATAGATCTCGTTGCCGGCCTCGGAGATCGCCACCGCGGTGATGGGAAACTGCGTCTCGATGTAATCCGCCGCGTTCTTCGACCTGGGATCCCAGATGCCTATTGTGCCGTCGTCGCTGCCGCTGACCAGAGTCTCCTCGCCGCGTTTGCTGATGTCCAGTGTGTTGATGACCTCCTCGTGCCCCACGTAGCGCCGTATTCTCTGTCCGGACGTCAGGTCCCAGCTGGCGAGGTGCATGTCTGCCGAAGCGGAGAAGACTATCTCGGAGTCGCGGGACCACTGCAGGTCAAGAATTGCGCCCTTGTGGCCAGTTAGGACGCCGTAGTTTTCGCAGTCACCAAAGGTTCGCCAGAGCACTACAACAGTCAGCTACCGCGGAAGGTAGGAATCAGGAAGTAGGAGTAACTCACTGATGCTCCGGTCCATGCCACTTGAGGCGATCAGGTTGCCGGTGGGGTCGAATTTGGCGGAGAAGATCTCCCCAGAGTGTCCAGACAGCTCCATCACCGGGGCCTGGAGGCCGCTCGTTCGTGGTGCCTGCGTCAATTAGCCGACGTTCTCCTAGTAGTGCCTCACGTCAGTCACATACTGTCTGTATCAACGCACCACTTCCCGATGCATTGGCTCGTGCAAGGGCGCGTTCGCCCAGGTTTTGGCGCTTCACCAACTGGCCATCAGGCTCACCGGAATTGGGCCGTTTGGCGGACATCTTGATGTGTGTGTGAGCTTGTTGTTTTTATTAAAGGTGAAAGCTGACGCCTGCTGGTTTTCCAGCTCTCCATGCCTGGAGTTTTCTCTGCTGCGACTTGGCCCGTGCTTCCCAAGATGAGCATTGCCTGCCCCGGCGCTGAAGAGTGGGTCCCTGGCAGTCGTCGGGATGCTACGCTCACTCCTGCACCGCACGTCACTATTGACGAACACCTTCAACAACCGCCACTCTTGCTCTTGGAGTCTTGAATGGTTACATGATTGAGCATTGATCGCAGCAGAGCTCGATCTGAGCTGCTGACCCCTCCACTCTCACCATGTCTGCCTCCAAGGCTAGAATTGGCGAGGAGTATGTCTTCTCCCTCGCTCTGAATCCTCCTTGTCTCTATCCTCTCTCGCCGTCTCCTTAGGTTGACCTCTTGCTGACGTTCTCACAGGATATGGAAGTAAGCAATGCGAATAACTGCCTCTCGAGCGCGAGTACCGCTTACCTCATGCCCCCCATGCTAACCCGCTCCCTACCGGAAGGACACGAATTGACAAGGTCAACTCGGAGCTTGTCGTGCTCACCTACGGCACCATCGTTGCACAGCTGTGCAAGGACTTCGACAGCGACTATGTGGAGGTCAACAAGCAGCTGGATAAGATGGGTTACAACATCGGGCTGCGGCTGATAGAGGACTACCTGGCCAAGTCGAATACGATGAAACGTTGCGCCAACTTCCGGGAGACGGCCGAGATGATCTCAAAGGTGCGTATCACGCCAGAGCACCTGCAGTTGACAAAGAATATGGGCACGATTCACTGACCATGGAGTTCATGACAGGTCGGCTTCAAGATCTTCCTCAACATCACACCCATCATTACCAACTGGACGAGCGACAGCAAGCAGTTCTCTCTCGTCTTCGAAGAGAACCCCCTCGCCGACTTCGTCGAACTCCCCGATGACGGACGTGCCCAGGACGAGCTATGGTACTCGAACATCTTCTGTGGTGTGCTCCGTGGCGCGCTTGAGATGGTGCAGATGCAGGTCGAGGCACACTTTATTAGTGATGTGCTGCGGGGCAACGACACCACCGAGATGCGCATATCGCTCATACGGTACATTGATGATGAGTTGCCGCCCGAGGATGACTGATTTGGTTATGAGGATGGTGCACAGGCCTCCAGAGGGCTTGGAGCGGGCATGATGATACAGCAGGCCGGGGTAACCTTTTCATCATGGCAGATGCAGGGCATGAGAGCATCCATGTAGCATCGTTGGCATTGGACCTACCTTACCTGGAGGCTCAGGGGTCGTTGATGTCTACGGCCGAACGAACGGGGAAATATTGGAGTCTGGCAGTGTCTATGCGGTTTCGCTTGGTCTGTGGAGCAGAAAAGTAGATGGATGAGAACTTTCTAGAGAGAAGTGCAGTGTGTGGAATGCTATGACGTTTCGAAAGATCCTCCAGTTTGCCAAATCCACACTTTGTACTGTCGGCTATCCTGGGGGGGGGGGTAGTAACCAGTAATATCCTCACCAATGGTCGAGCAGGCTCTCCAGTCAGCTCAAATGAGACCGTTCGTAGGACATTATCCAAGGAAGGTTGTCTCAAAGAAGAGAATCCTATAGCCCACAAGACGTGATCCCACCGCAGAGTAGAAAATTGTGTCATGAAGATGTCTTACAATAATGGGGTAAACAGCTCATTAGTGTGTCATCACTTGTTGCTGCTACATGCATAAGCCTCCGAAGCGAATCGTGGATCGCCTTCCCAGCAGAGATATTGTTCCATGGGGACCCTCACTGCTTCCCAAGATTCGAGAAAAATTATTTCACCATATCCAAAGCTTCTTGTACAGCTGCCGTACCAGACACGCTGATCAAGCATGCAAATAGCAATCAGCAAAGAGGACTGAACCGCAGCCAACAACTACATACAAAGAAAGCTGTTGAGAAGCAATAACCCGACACTCTTTGCACACCGCATACAATCTGAGCAGCCAAAGACATGAAGCGGTCTGTGAGTTATAGCGCTCCATGGACCATGACAAAGGGATGTCCCAGCGTCCATATGTCGGGCCGAGGCTCCCGTTTGTCATGTCTCGGACGGCCGATCGTCCTTCTTCTCCTGTGCGTACTTTTGTCTTGTCTTTGGTTGTAGATTCCCACCAGCGCTCGTCCAGCGGTCGTCCGAGACTTTTCTAGATCAATATTAAACAGTCAAAAGGATAGCCCCGTGTTCCTTGTCCCGGGCGCGGGACCCGCAGCGGACCGCGCCGAGCGTGGGCGCAAACCCAGGATTTTCAAGGAAACGGAAGGAGGGAGCAGAGAGTTACACGGCTCAACTGTCAAAACATCAGTCATGAGACATGATAGTCCTGATTCTTCATTGCTACATCTGCAGTTCTACAGTACAGGCCGTTCGTTGCTTTGTGGCCCGCATAAGGAGGCTCTGAGGTGGAAAAAGGAGAAGTGGGTAAGCTGACGGCGACGTAGTGGTAGGGCTGAGAGTGAGCGGGGATGTCGAGTGGGAAACACGCCGTGCCGGGTCTGCCTGCTGCACAGCGTGGAGGCAGGGATGGTGATGGAGACAGGGCAAGTTGACATGCTTGCTTACCCTGCAGGTGGGCTCTCTTCTCTTGCGTTTGAGGAGATGGCGTGGACCAAGTATAGATCGATCGATACCGCAGTCATCCTTTGCGCATACCGACCGGCATTAATCTCCTTGATGCTAACTCAAACCTACATAGTACAGATGGCTTTCTGGTTTTGTGGGGAGAGACACACACACTCTAATGCAAGGTACAGCATCTTCTTTTGTTTCGTTTCTGGAAGGGATGTGAGCCGCTTTGCCGCTGCGGTCAACTTGCAGCTGTCAAGCTGAGAGCCTTCCCAAACCCTTGGCCCTGCTGACGGGGACCCTTGGCGTTGGGAAGAGGTCCACTGCATTAGCGACGGCACATTTTGAAAAGACATCGGCACATCTAGAGCCAGAATGAATGTGACCTCTGTAGAAGGAGATCGAGTTGGCTTCTGGCTGGACGTTGGGCACACATACTGCTTCGACTGGGCTGCACCGCAGGTTGATCCAGGATGAGCTGGGAGCCTGGCTGAGAGAGCCTCACCAAAGGCACTGTCTGTTGACTCGATTGGAGATCTGGAGATAAGCCTCATACACAAGTAGAAGAAGTGGCGATATCAACCGGAAAATCCCTGTTGGAAGTTTGTCTTGTCGAGTCATCCGGGCAGGTGACTCTGCTAGTAGAGGCCTGTTACTCCGTCTTTGGGTCACGTTGATTGCAACGTCTCTCATCATCCACGCCGGCCACCATAACATCGGAGATTCATATCACGCCATGATCGGGTGGTCAAGGCGACCTCTCTTGTGCTACTTCTGGTTTGACTGGCAGCATGAGAAACGCTGAGACATACAAAGTAGATTGGGGGCTCCCGTTGCAGTCCAAGGGGCCAACCCGTTGTTCAATAGACCCATCAGGCCCGATGAAGCGAGGGCCTGAAAGATGGACGAGAGGGCTTCTTCCACGCTCCCAGGGCTCTCCATATCTTAAGGCGTGTGAGCTCTATCGGCTTCAAATGGCGAGTGGCTCCGGTTAGACTGCGAGCTAGTGACGCATATCTGCCTGAGAAATGGGGTATGTGACAAGGTTGGGCTTCCCCTGTTCTGCTCGGAAGGCTTGGGGGGATAAAATACCCAGCCACAGGAGGCTCTACCATCACCATAAGTCCGTTGAACAGTCTCCTCTAGAAGTCCAGAGATGAATTGGTTAGGTAGAAATCCCGTCTCATTACGCTCAAACAACCTTCACGAAAATTCGCTACATGAATAGGTATCTAATATCATACCAGGCTGGTGAATATGCTGAACTGTGGTGATGAGCGGCAGATGATCATGAACCACCTAAGGCGTTCGCATTATAGCATAGTAGAGGCTCCCAAGAAGAATGGCATGGGACCTCGGGCTAAAATTGTTCGTGCTCTCCAAATAAGATCCCGTACTCAAATGATCCTACAAAGGTATCTTGCCAGCTTTTGCCCCCTCTACCAACCCAACCTTCGATCATCGGCCCAAACTCAGATCGCCCATGCCAACAATGGTGCTGGTTGTCTACATGTATGAACGACCTAATTATGAGCGAGACATCAAGTCCCGGCGTTCGGGGTGACAGGCAGTTTTTGCGTCAGCTATACCGATGACCGATGGGACCTATGGTCCTGCCAAGTTGTAGTCCTCATCACGATACCCCGTAGCTGTCGAAGAGGAACTCCAGACTCTACCCCAGACACGTATTCTTAATCCGGCATCAACCCTCTGTCGTGGGCAGCAACCATTCCAGACTCGGACAAGAGACCGCCAAAAGACTGAGGACACATCTTCCGTGAGGGTTGTCTCCACCGGCCCAGCACTTGCTCCAGATCCAGTGTTGATGCGACGATTACCCCGGCGGTAACCCTTCGTGCCTAAGGAGAGCCAGGCGACGGCTGCCCGCAAGCAGCCCCGTAGCTCGCGACCAGATCGTCTTCAAAGACGCCAACCCTTGGCTCAAGGGGCAGACCTAGGGCGCAATGGCGGCGTGTGAACTCGGCCGGCTGCTGGGCGTGTGAACCGATCGACTCTGGAAGGCAATAACCCAGATGATTTACAAATCGCCCAGGTTGAAGTTTCTGGACATGGCATGGTGGTGGTACAATGAAGGGGATCAGGGCTGACAGGTTGAGCGTGATGGCGGTGATCAGGCTGAAGATGTGAAGAAAATATCAGGAGGGTAAGGACTGAAGCTGCATGATCTGAGAAGCATTTTGTCCGGAGGAACTTCCTCAGACTGGTTTTCATGATCGAGGCTGGAGTCAAGAAAAGCAGATAAAATCTGAAATCCATCTAAAATCTGATGTCAAGCCGGTCAAGCCGGTCAAGCCGCCCAAGCCGGTCAAGCCGGTCAAGCCGCCGGAGCAGCAGCACTGAGGACATGTTCGACAATTGATACGACCTCCGAGATGCAAGAGACTGAATGATGGTTTTTGTGTGAACATTCCACGGATGAAAGGGCTATAAGGTGTAGTATAAGGTCTCTAGCCCGACCGGGCGTTCGGACAAGGCCGAGGAGAAATGATGAAAGTTGAGTTGGATGTGGCAATGTGGCGGTGTGCGGAGGGCTTACGACCAGAGTCTTCAGAAAATGATGAAACATGGCCCCTCAATCTTGGAGAGATGGGTGCTAACAGAAACACACCATATCTGACAGATGATCTGATAGCATTCCTCGGATTCGCCTGGGTTCTGCCTGAGGCCATCATGTCTGTGACAGCCTTGAGAGCTCGGTTCCCCTCCTCCACCATCCACATCCAGTCCTCGCCCACTTTCACTTTCATGGTTCGCGGGCCCGATTTCTCTCTTCTCTACGCTTCCTCTTCCCTTATCACTCGATCAACCGTCCGCACACTTTTTCCCACGCCTCAAATTTGCGGAATGCTTCCCCATGCTCGCGCAGATTTGACGCTGATCAATTGCCCGCAGTCCAACAAGCGTCATCCGCAAGACTGCAAGCCTTAAATCTTGTCTTGCCAGACAAAGACAAAGGCGAAAGGCGAATCCCGGCCACCAGGTGCTCTCCACAATTTTTTCCGCTCAGGGCTGCAGCCTCTGGCAGACTTACTGTGGTACCGCCCGCTTACCACTACCGCTGCCTCCACGCCTTGCCAACCGACACCAGCCCAGCACCCAGCGATCCTGCCCTGCCGCTCCCATCCGATTCAGTCCCCCCAACCACACCTGACTTCTTCAGCCCAGCCCGGCCCAGCGCAGTGCAGCGTGCCCACCTTACCTTGCACCTCCCTCCTTCGGGATCTGATCTGGTCGACAATCGCCAATCCTCGACTACGACCATCCCCATCCCCATCCATTTTTGGAACACTGGGATCCTCTACTCCTCCTGCCTGGCCCACGATACGACCTCGCGCATCGCATCGCATACGGATACCGCACCGTTGGATCTAGAATTGCCGGAAGCCGCCTGCTGTCCCCCTACCGTCGAAGTGTCAAAGTGTCAAAAAGTGTCGACGTCCTATCACGCGTTTCAGCATCCACTATCTATCCATCCGCTCCTGCCCGACAGTCGACCTGGCCATCGAATAAAAAAGACCGCCACTCATCTTCTGTATCGTCTCCTGTCACCAGACATCTTTCGATCTCATCATACTGTACATCGCACTCCGACGAAGAGCTGGCTCCATCCATCGTTATCACCGACCCCGACCATCGATCGGTCTTTAAACTCAACCCTCCGCGACCAGGAGCTAGCCCTGGCCGCTAAGAGCAATCCGTCCCCGTCATCCACCGCCGACTTTTGCCTCGTCTCCTGATACCGACGAACCCTTTCCGCTGCGGCAGACTCGCTCTGCGGACGCAGACGCCCCCGCTGCCATTATGAACAACGTCAACACTATGCCCAACATCGCCATGGTTCCCGGCCCCCCTGTCGGCCCTGCCATGCCCATGATGAACAATGGGGCCGTCGCTCCTCCCGCCGGCCCGAGGCCACAGCAGCCCAACAACGACAACAGCAAGCACCTGCTCAATACCTACATCTACGAATACTTCCTGCGCAACGAGATGTTTGACTGTGCGCGCGCCCTCCTGAGCGCCGATCCCGGCATGAAGATCCAGGATGGCCCCAATACTCGTCGCGACGAACACGGAAACATCATCGCCAACGGCGATTCTATGGACGTTGACAGCAAGGACGGCATCGAAAACAAGGGGCCTGAAGGACTTCCTCAACCCCTCATCCCCAATCCGTCTATGGACAATCCCTTTCTGTACGAATGGTTCTGTCTGTTCTGGGATATGTTCAACGCCCAGAAGGGCAAGAGCCACAATCCGCAGGTCAGCTCGTATATGAACCACACGCAGGTATGTATCTCGTCCCAGGTTGCCGAGTCGTACCGGTTGGGCGGTGGCTAACCTGCTGTGCAGAACCAGTCTCGCATGCGACAGAATGCGCAACAAGAGATGCTGCGCAACATGCGTCCGGACATGACGCCCCAGCAGCAGCAGCAGCAACAGCAGCTCAACATGATGCGCATGCAGAACGGCGGCATGAACATGGCAATGAAGAATCCCAACAGCATCGCTCAAAGAGCCATGGCCAATAATCAAAACAAGTAAGCATAACTCCGGGCATGAGCTTTTCGGATACACGTCGTTCTAACATCGCGGCACTTCCAGTCCGCAGATGATGCATATGCTTCAACAGCAGCAACAGAAGCAAGGCCAGATGCAGAGGGATCCCTCGGATATGGATGGAAATCGTGCACGCCCCTCCTCACCAGGCTCTGCCGAAAATGCCCCCTCCCCTTCCAAGCGAATCCGCCTCGAAGGCGGAGCTCCCTTCAATCCCGCCCAGGGTGGCATGATCCCCAATGGAAGACCCGCAGGGCAGGGAATGCCAGGGCAGCAGGTAGGATCCGACCCTTCAAGCTCGTCACAGCAGCAGACCGTCCAACTCCTCCACCACTTTGGCATTGATCCAAACGAGCTGAACCGAGAACAGTTTGCCACGTTCCAGAGTCAGTCGCCAGCCGTCCAGCAGAAGACGATTCAGACCTACGCCCAGAACTTGCAACAGCAGCAGCAACAGCAGATGCCTAAGCCCGGCATGCCAAACCCCAATCCCAGTGGTCCTCCAGGCCAAGGTTCCCCCATGGTTCCCCAAGGACCCGATGGAACTGCCATCAACAACTTCTACAATGCTGGAGAAATGGGCGGTCCTGGTGCAATAAGGCCAGCTGGTGGTCCAAACAACGGCCAGCAAGCTGGTGGCAGTAACCATGCGCTCCAGGACTACCAGATGCAGTTGATGCTCTTGGAGCAGCAGAACAAGAAGAGGCTCATGATGGCTCGTCAAGAACAGGACGGTAGCAGCAGCGGCATGCAGATGCCTCGAGAGGGAGGTCCTGGTGGACCAGGCGGGCCCGGTGGACCTGGCGCTCCGCCTGGAGCTGCTGCACCTTTCCAAGGCTCCTCGCCCCAAGGTGCGCGGCCGGGAGCGTCGCCGAACCCCACCGATATGAAACGCGGGCCTCACCAGATGAACCCGGCCGGTATGGGCTCCCCTATGGCCGAGGGTGCGCAGTCTCGTGGGTCGCCTAATGCCATGTTCATGGGCAACCAAATGGACCCCAACCAGGCTCCTCAGTTCAATATGAACGGCATGGCCGCCGCCGGAGGTATGGCCGGCGGACCCCAGATGAATGGCCTGCGACCGCCAAGCTCTCACCCTGGTCAACCTCCGTTCAATGGCCCTATGAACCCCCAGCAGCAGCAGCAGATGATGGCTGCTCGTCAAGGGCAGATGGCCGGACAGCCTGGTCAACAGATGCAGTGGCAGCAGGGTGGTCCTGCGGGACCTAACGGCAACCAGATGGGACCACAAGGTCAGACACCTCAGCAGATCCAGGGAACGCCTCAGCAACGTAACGCAATGCCGCCTCCAGCGCAGCCTGCCGCCGCTGCCGCCGCCGCCGCTGCCACTGCTAACGCACGAAACAAATCCTCACCCCAGGTCACCAATGCTGCACCACCTACCCCCTCGCAGCAGAACAAGAGCGCTCCTAAGAAGAAGGAGACGAAGAGTGCCAAAGATAAGGTGAGCTCGATTTTGCCCCCTTTTTGCGTGCTCGTCCGTGTTTAATAACATTCCTCTAAACAAAGCGCGCTGCGACTCAGAAGAAGTCGAACCCGAATCTCAATGCCGCTGGAGCGACTCCTGCTGCCGAGCCCGCAGTGGACGCAGAGGCGACGCCCGCAACACCTATCACTCCGGTCAACCCACAGCAAAACCTCAACAGGCCAGGGCAGAACGCTGGCCCCAACCAGGCAATGCCCAATGGCCAGGCGCCTGCACCCGTTCCTCAACAGGCTGCGCCTCCTCCTATGGTCCCACCGCCTGACCAGAACCAAAATTTCGGCATGGTGGACGGCATGGTGAGTATCTTGATTACTCGAATCGTGTCATTAATTCAGTTGCTGATGGATATTACTTGCAGTCGGATTTCGCCTCGTTGGATTTCGCCAACCCATTGGCCACCACTGATGTGCTGAATGATTTCGACTTTGACTCATTTCTGCATGATAACGAAGGTGGTGACGGCGGATTTGACTTCTCGAATTCGGGGGCTTTCATGGACACAGATGGCATCGAAACCTAGGGCCGAAACGATGACATCTATTCGTCTAGGCCATGTCCAGCGTGCTTGACGGTTCCGTGCGTGTGTCTCAACAGCTTTTGACACCCCATTTTTTGTCGATACCCCAACTCTCTGTATTCTTACACGATCATCTTGGATCCATCCCGCCGACCCACGGGCACGCCTCGACCACATCTCTTGTCTACGTGGATACGCATCATGAGATGAGACGGGAGCCTCACTCGGTATATGCTTCAGCCAGTCGCACCCTGTAGCGGGAGCCACTTATCGCGAACGCAGAGCCGGACACGGGGCCTCTGAGCTCTTTCAACTACTTCGAACTTTTCTTTTCGGGCTGGGCTTTCTTGACCTTTACTTACCTTGGTGCTCATGGGGTTTTCTTTGGGGGCTCTTTAGTATAATGCGTGTTCGTGATGGGGGATATTTCCACGGCACAGCCTTGTCACATTCCCGGTCTTGGTTCATATATCGCTTCGAGATAGTCGTCTAATTGCTGCGTCTTTTGCTTCTCCGCCGCGCTCGCGCCGCGCACACACAAACACCACCCTATACATTTCCTTCGATCGTCACAATATCATCTTGTCTCAACGGCCGCTTTTTTTTCAATTTTTTTCCCCTCCCTCCTGACTACAGAAAAAGAAAAACTGGATAAGCAGCAGCAACGACCCAAACCGATTCAAGTCTACAAAGCATAATTTCCTTTTGTCTACGACGAATTTCTACTCTGGCGGCGCGCAACATCTGATGATGCTACAAAAATGGGGAGTGCGATGGATTGGGGGGAGGTGAGAGGGAGCGCTTCACTTTTGGGCACGCACGGCCGGGATCATAACGCGGTGTTCTCGTGGGGTTCGGTTGATCTTATCGACGCTGGGAATGGATCAGTTATGCTCGTTTTGTCATTGGGACATAGCTGCCGTCAAGAGGGCGATGATGCAAAAGTTGCAAGCTCATGTTCCCTTGCGAGTGAATTTCCCGGGACTGAGGTAGCATCCCGGATCCCGGGTGATTCAATTTTAGAGATTTACCGAAGGCCCCCCCATGTGTACGCACGTGGCAACATCGCGAGTGTTAACAAGAGACATTAAAAACAAGGGTCGATTTTCCGTGATCGGCACCGAATTGTGGACTGAAGAATTATGACGAGCCGTCGTCCCAACGGACAGACAAGATGGATTGATTGTTCAGTTCCATTTTAGTTCTTTTTTCCTTGACATCCTTGGCGTGTTTGCTGTGTCCTGTTCTCATCGCCTTTTTTTTCCTGCTCAAAATCCAACTTTGGCAGCCAAAGCACACCTGATCGGCGCAGAAAGTGCCGTCGGTCAACCTCGGCGGCTTGCTCGCCTAGTTTGAAGCGCCAGCATCACGGCACAGAACACGACACAGTGTTGTTTTTCCTTCGAAGGAACGAACTTGTCCCCCCTTGTGTCTCTCGGCAAGCCAAGAAGAAGGGGAAGAAAGTCGAGATTTTCACAATCCCCATCGTCCACCGCACCTCTGCCACCGCACACGCGCCCTACGGCGATAACGGCTTGGAGCGCAGGCGCTCGGGGGAAGGCGGAGGAAGGCGGAGGAGGGTGAGGTTGATGATGGAAGTGATGGGGAGGGAAGCCAGGAGGAAGATGGGGTGGTTAAGACTCGACCAGATGCTGTGCTCGTCTCGTGTCAGGCGGCACTGCAACGCCACTCCTATGTATTCCAAGGAATCATCTTCTACTGGACTTGTTCTGTAAAAACACTTGGAACAGGAAATTCATGATCTCTTTGTCCTTGACCAGAGGACTTGCAAACTCAGCAAGCGAGCAGGGAAAGCTCGTCATGAGGTTGCCACGGGATGCAACTACCCGTGGCATCAAGTGAGTTGCTATATGAATTGTAAATAGGACAAAATATGATTGGTGCATTCCTATTGAACCTCTGACGAGCATCTTAAGAGGATGTTGTTGGTGTGACCTGTCACCGAAGCAAACACCCACGTTGCTATCAGCAAGCCGAGACATTCTGCAACAGGGCGTGATAGTCTGGGGGCTTTTTCCTTCTCTTTTTTTTGTGATTTGTGACTTGATTGAACTGTTTTCTGTAAGCTTAGACCCTCAGTTGACAGGCTGTGAGTTGACTTCTCATCCCAATGCTGGCCCTCCCCGACCTGTTCGTCAACTGCGGCCCAGCCTCACTACCCCAGTCACAAATTCCACTGTCTCGTTGAAAGAACTTCGTCGACCTTCTAGAGATTGACTGCAAACGTTCTTCCTGCAACTTCTGAAATCAGACCTAGAGCAGTTTTCTCACCTCAGCAACCAGCGACTATCGGTTTGATGGAGGCCGGCTCCATTTAGATCCCCATCCTCGACAACGAGGCAACTTGTCCGGAGTAGACCCATACGGCATCAAACATTGCGATCTCACCCATCAGACAACATGGCTGATGCAACCAACATCTACGTGTCAAATGGCACCTGCTATACTAGCCCAGACATCGCGGCTGGCTCGGCCATGATCCCTTGCGGAAACGCCTACTTCAACGACTACGCCTGCTGCCAGGCCAACGACGTGTGCCTCGAGAGTAGCGTCTGCTACAACGGCGAGTTCGGGACCACTTATGTCGCAGGCTGTACCGACCCTGGGTATCATGCAGACGTCTGCCCAGACAAGTTCGATGAGGAAGGTGAGTGAGCATGGACCGGTCTTTGCCGCGCGGAGTGACAGTTTGACTGACGATACCCTCACAGATGTCCCTTGGCTAGGCATGTCGTACTGTAACGGCACCAGCAACGAGTGGGTTCTCTGCGACCAGAAGGGCCACCCTGCCACCATCAAGAAGCCCGACCCGTGTTGGTGTCCGACTGCCACCGCCGAGCGTTCCATGACCCTGAGCGAGTTTTCGGTCATAGCTGGCACCGCGAGCCTGCCCAGCACCACCGGACTGACCATCCTGTGGAGCGCAGGACATTTCCCCTCGCCTCCTCCCGCCATCCCCAGCAGCTTGTCCATCAGCCTTTCCACCAGCTCGTCTACTATTGCGCCCTCCAGTGGAGTCTCAGGTGCCACCGCTACTCCTTCTCGCTCGACCCCAGCGACCGTCACTGCAGTCAACCCCCCCCTCCCGCCGACCACACGCTTCACCACCTCCGCGAAGATCGGCACAGCTGTCGGCGCTTCCGTGCTGGGCCTCCTCCTCCTCGCCGGTCTGGGCTACCTCCTCCTCCGACAGCGCCGCGCCAAGCAGCGAGACCGCAACGACGCGGGCGATGGCGAGGAGACCCCCGATGCTGACCCAGCCAGCAACCTCCACAACCCGGACCCGCGAACGATCGGTGTCGCTTACGGAGGTGGCGGGATCGACGACGTATCGCAGCTGAGCATAGCCAGCCCGCACCAGTCGATGGTCTCGGAGCTGGATAGCAAGGCTGCGCGTCCTTGGTCGATGGTCTCGGAGCTGGATGGGCACGGTGGTAGCTGCTTGGGCCCGACTATCCCCGGCCACATGGAGGCTATCATGGAGGCGAGCCATGGTCAGGGAGTGGGATGTGGCCGTGGACATGGACAGGGTGAGGCGGGTCCGAGTGAGTTGGAGGCGCCGCATGCGCCGGTGGAGTTGCCTACCTGAGAGGCTGAAAGGCGAGAATACGCTGAGGTGCTTAGGAGGGCTGTTGATGTTAGAGATGAAGGACTTGGTGGAGTGACCGTACAGACTTCTCGAGGAGTCTCTTCGAATACGGCATTTTCCACTATGACACGCGGCCCTTGGTGGTGCTCAAAAGACTGGGCTGCGTGTGGTGTGTTCACGACCGGAAGCCGTGAGGATGAACAAGGAGTAGGACGAGCCACGGGTCGGTCGAGGCCATCACCTTCAATATCATGGTAGAATGCGACAGAGAAAGGAGTCAGCCCAGCCTGGTTCACGACCAGAAAGAGTCTTGAACTCTGCTGGGTTTTGATTCATACTCGAAATTGAGACCATCTTACAGATACGGGAACGGAAGACACCGAGGAATTAAGACGTGTCCCCATTTGCAATATACACGAGACTACTAATTAGGAAGAAGCAGACCATGGCACAGTGCAGCCCTGGGAACACTACCTTGAACTTTCGACCGATCCACATCTTATTCCCCGTTCTTCCCTCACTTCCAGACATCTCCTTGATCTTGTCTTTGATGGCGACGGCCTCAAGGAAGATACGCTCTTTTGTAGCGGTTTCCTCTCAAGCTCGATGCCGTATTGGTTGAGCGTGCTCGCGCGGGCCTTCTCAGCCGCGATGGTACTGTACTATGCTGCAATCCATTCTCTTGATGAGCCGCTGTGCGGGTCCTGCGTGCTGGTTGGTATACTTGCGGTGGCAGTCGCGGATCCGCTCCGAGTCCAAGCCGCAGAGCTTCGCTTCCAGGAAAAAAAAGCATCACCTCTCGGGGAAATTCGTGTGAGAATCCATCTATTTCCAAGACCGTGTTCCTGTGGCAGCGTGGTGGAGGAGGAGGAGAATCAGAGGGGTCGTGCATGTAGGTATTGGAAGCCTCAGGACTCAGGAGACTGGTGAGCTTGGTTGGTCCAGCCTGGTATTAATTAATGTATTAATTAATACACTGCCCCCTTCCCACGGTCCACCCTGCTGCCTTCTTTCGTTTGGACATTTCCCGCTTTGTACATTTTGTTGTCCATGTGCAATCTCTGATGGTTTCTGAGTCTTTACGTCAGCTTGCTGAAATCCAGGCATAACTGTGTATTAATGATGGATGATCGATCATACATGTTGCAATATCTGGCTTTCATTAGCTTCATGCTGGAACGTCCAGTGTCATTAGCAACTTGCTCTGACATAGCGCACCAAAGGCCAGAAAATCATTTCTCCCATCAGACTCATGGACTCTGACATCGTCACCAATTCCTCTCACCGTACAAACCACAGCGAGGTGTTGAAGTATCCCGCTCTCTCTTGTTGGTCGCGTCGCCCGCAATGGCCTCGTCAAATATCGTTTCGTTCTTGTTCCTCGCCAGCCCAAGCCATTGGTACACATAGCCCCGGATCATCGTCTCTTGCAAATTTGTCGGGCTTGCGAAGAGGACCCAGTCGTGTGTGTGTGTGTGCTGTCCGCCAGTCGCCGCCCGATGTCCACACTCCCGGATCATCCTCTTGTGAGCCCGCCAAGCTCACAAGAGGCCCAAGGAAGTGAGCATTCGCACATGGGAGTATGTAAGGTCGAATTGCAGAAGAAAATCACACAATACTGACTCGATATGCTCGCCGCCATTTTGCCTTGCATCGACCACCCGCACGGAACGCCGGTCCCCTTCCGCTAGATAAACGCGCATCCAGACCCATCGGCTCCCGATTGAAGTGGAAAGACGCGAAGGCATTGCCGAATAATGGACGGCTTGTATGTAAGGAAGGCCAAGTCGTCAGGTCAGTGTGGGTAGTCTGCCACGTTCGAGAGAAGAGGGAGATTCAGTATTGATATATGATCTCTTAGCCACCACTGCACATCTTGCGTACACGACCCGCACGAAACATCAGTCCCCTTCCGCTAAAGCGCTTCCGGACACACCGACCCTCGATTGAAATTGTATACACGAAGATGTTGTTTGCTAATGGACGGCCAGCATAGAATGAAACCAAGTCAAGCTCCCCCCCTCCCCTCCTTTCCCACTTCCGTCCTCTCCGGCTAAGGTGTGGCGGGAACAAGTACTCGAAAACAAATGTGGAGCATGAGAATCTAGGAGTCCCGTGGCTCGATGAGGTTGCCGTTCTCGTCGTACGCCACCTGTGACTCGCTGAGGCCTTGGTGCTGGGTTGCATACGCCCCCATACGCTCGGCGTCGCTGAGGTCACGGCCGACCTGCTCCGCAGCCGTCTCCATGCCGCCCTCGGTGCTCTGCCCCGTGATGCGAAGATGATGCTGCATGAACCGCAGAAGGTGGCGAAACGCCCATTCCTGGATCAGGAGGTAGATGCCGGAGTAGTCAACGGGCTCGTTCGTGTCATGACTCTGGGACTCGTCGAGGGTAGGCCAGTTGTCTCGGAACCAGTGCTCCGATGAGTCGCGGAACTCCTGCTGCTCGACCAGGCGGTCGATTCCCCATGCCGTGTACTGCTCGCTGTTATCCCGCATGCTGTCCTCCACCAGCCTCCAGAACATGGTGATGAAGTAAGGGTAGGTGTACGAACGGTTGTCGAACTGTGCACCTAGAGGGTGGCTGGGTCTGGGCGCGGCATCGTCTTCGAAGTTCAAGGGCCGAGACAGAGGCTCGACGGAGAAGGTGAATCGTTCTCCCTCCGGCTCTTGGAAGTCCTCCGTCGGCGCCTGCATGCCATAGTCCCGCTCCGTCTCGTGACTCTCGTCATCCTGCTCGTCCTGGTCAGCACCCGCACCGTCGTCGCCAAGGTCTAACCGGGCAATGCTGGCAGTCAAGGTATCCGCGGTCGGCTGAGGAGGAGTGACATCGTCAGGACTGGAAGACTCATCGGTGCCCGTAGCCGAATCCCCTGGCACAGACGTCAGGTCCGAGCTGGCCTGGGAAGTGACCGGCTGGCTCGACTGACTGCTCTGCTCAGTTGGTGGAGGCAGCTCTGGCAGGACATCGGCGAGGCAGGTCATTGAGAACCTGCGCTGCTTCTTCCTCTTCGAAGGCTGGTGGTCGCCTCTCTCATCCTCGGAGTCCTCGTCGTCAGCGTAATCATCATTATCGTCATCCTCTTCGTCGCCGTCTCCGTGTCTCCGCTTCAACTGGGCCATCTGAGGGTGTTCGGCCACCACCGCAGTCCCAGAGACCGGAGGGGCCTGAGCCAGGAATGGCGTCGCTGGGATAGGTGCCGTGTCGGAGGGAACGGTCTCCGGTGTCGTTGAGCGTACGGCAACCGGAGCCCTCGCTAGCCTTGGCAAGGTGAAGATCTTCCTCCTCTTCTTCAGGATAGAGCGGTCCTCGTCTTCGACATACTCAGCCTCATCATAGGCATCCTCATCGTGACCATCGCGCCTGCGTTTGCGTGTGGGTGTGGATCGTGTGGCCGCGAGGGATGCGGTGATCGAAGTGGCGACGCCGATGCAGTCCTCGGCCGGCTTGTCCTCTTTCTCCTCCTTCTGCTCCTGCTCATCGGTGGCGGTCGGGGGCGTGGCGGTCGGGGCAACGGCGATACGCTTTTCGACAATAGGCTGACTCTGAGACGACAGACTCGGATCCTGATGATGATCTGAGCGAAGACTCAGAAGAGTACGGTCCGGTGACGGAGGAGGTTCTTCTGGGTGTGATGGCTCGGGATGCGCTTGAGCTGTCTGGGCCTGAGGATCTGCTGCATGAGCTGTGTCGCCTTGCCCGCTGTGGGGCTTTTCAGTATCCCGACCGTTCTTCTCTGAATCCTCTACCGTGCCATTTGTCGGGTTGCCGTCTGGAAGATCTGGCGAGGATGGAGACTCAGGCAACGGTTGAGGCGCGACCACAGTCTCCAAGGGAGGTGCCTTTTCGGTCTCAACTGCACCGACGGTCGTAGCTGGTTCCTGCACATCCGTGACGAGAGGCTCCTAAGCTCTCGTTATCGCGGGTTGTAGGACAGCTTCTGCGGCGAAAAAATGGGGCGCAGGGACCCAAGGCTGAGGCGACCGAGCAGCAACTGGTAGCAGCGCATTGCTGGCCTCGTTGATCTTGTCTGGCAGGAAGGGAGACGTGACTATCCAGGGTGTAAGCGTGATGGAAGGTGGTCCATACGTCTGGACCGGTCGCTGCTCTGCTTCTCTCTCCAGTAGAGCCGGGGCGGGGATGGAAGGGAGGTCAATGGCGAGGGCGGCGGCGGCGGCATCATGAGACGTGCCGGACATCGACACACCAGGCGCCTGCTCGCTACCGTCGTGATGGCAGCGACCAACCGATCCTCCACAGGTCGGACACTGCGTCTTGCGGCGCTGCTCGTCCTTGTCCAGTACCGACTGGAGGGTGGTCTGGAGCTCCAAGCGTTCGGCTTCCTTCTCGGCCAGACCCTTCTCGGCCTTCGCACGCTTGTCCTTGGCGTCTCTGGCTTCTATCCTGAGGACCTCCACGGTATCAATGAGTCTGGCCTGGTTCACCGTGTACAGCTTGAGGCACTTCTCGCTGGTCTGAAGCGCTCTGCGCGTCCTACTCAGCTCCTCCTCCAGACGCGCGTTCTCATCCTGCTGACGCCGAAGCTGCCTGCTCAGGCCATCGCACCGTGCCGTCAAATCTGGAAGCGCCGCGCGAATGGCATCGCGTATCTCGGTATTACGGCCGAAGATGAGCTCGATGATCCGAGTGCGCCGGTCCACCATGCCCTCGCTCAATTCGCGGATATACCCTTGTGCCCAGGCGATGTACTTGTGCAATCCCTCTATGGTGGCGTGAAGCCCTAGGTTCTTGGCACGAAGTGTCTCGTTCTCTTTAAGCAGGCGGGTGTTGTCGTCTTCCAGGCGGCGCGACTGGTGGCGGGCGAGCTGCAGCTCTGGCCTCAGGTAGCTGAGCTCACTCTGAAGCTCGCGCAGGCGCCGGCGGTTCGACTGGGTGCGGGGATGCTCCATGCCTAGGGCTGGCATGACTTCGAGGGCGGTCGTGGGGGAGAAGGTTAGCCTCGTCGTCGTGAGCGTCCGGCGACGGCGAAGAAGGTTGGGCAGGCGGGACAGTAACGAGGGAAGCTGGGAGAGGGCGGGTCCCAGGAGGGCGATGAGGATGGCGTAGGCGAGGAGGAGTGGGAGAAGGGTGTCGCCGGTGGAGATGTCGAGCTGGGCGGCGAGGGCGTGGGCGGAGGCGGGGAGGAGGACGAAGGCGATCATCGTCACGGCGGTTGGGTTGGGGATGATGAAGGCCTGGATGAGGGCCCCCAAGAAGATGTACCACCACATGGTGGCGTACGTGGTCGTGAAGTCGCTCATGGCCGCGACGTTGCTAGTCATCTTGAAGGAGGTTTGAGAAGTAAACAAAAACAACACAGGTGGAGTGAAGAGAAATATCTTTCACAGTGACGAAAACTTTGAGGAGTCTCGCGAAGCTGAAATATTTCTCGTTATGTGTTGTTGTGGTGAAAAGAGAGAAGAGTTACGAAACTCGAGCGAACGCATTTATGGGTCTAAGTTTGGCGACAGCAGCGCCGGCGACAGCGTCAGTTCCGAACAATACTCCCGCCCCCAGCTCCATTGCTCCATTGAACCCTATTGAGAGCTGAAATGGCTTAGATAAGACACCCTGAACTTGTTGGGAAAAAAGGGGTGAAAAAAGGGCAGAGGGCGTGAGTAGACCGCATCCTATTGGTTTCTAGTCGAGCGAAAGCAATCAAAATACATTGTCTGCGAGAACATTCGAGAATTTTGGAAAAATACCTCACTTCAACAGAGGGAGCTCTTGACTTCTGTGCTGCTGAATAGAAGCAAAAGACTTCTTCGCCGACGTGGTACGTCCTTGGATGAGAAACACCGCACAGGTAGCCACATATCGTCCAGCGGCCATCGCGGCGATGCTGTCATGTTAAGCCTCGCATATAAATAACGGTGCTTTCGACGGGATTGAAGAAGACAGATCATAAAGAACAACATGAGAGTAGCTTGGACTACTATAGCTCCAATAGGGACATGTGACCTTCAAACAACTGCTCGATACCCCTCGCCGCGCATTGTGGACGCCGAACGTGTTGCGCCCACATGGAGAAAGGAGATTCAGGTGAGATATTGAAGTAGGAAATGGGAGGACGTCTTTTAGCCTCCATGCTTCCACCCTACCGTCAGGGCGTGCGCCATTCGTCTCTTCCCGTCTCTTCGCCCCCCCTCCTCTTATCTGCCATCCTTTCCTTCAATACCGGTTCCCCCTATCTCCTTCGATCCTTCAGATCTATTTCAGCACAGAAATTTAGGGAATAGCTGTAGAAACCTGAAAGTGTGGGCTGTTTCCGAAGGCAACAGAGCAGTGCTTGGTAGGGTATCCGGACAGGGACGCATCCTCACTTCAGGATTGTCCCTTCACCGCAGGCCTCACTGTGTCGATGAAACTCAGCAGCCTATGTTCAATCAAGACGAATTTAGCACGGTTAAGACCCCCCAGCCTATAAAGGATCAACAAATATTCGAGACATGTTACTGAACACAGACCGTTGGTACTATCTCTCAGGCTCATCTACCACATCATGAAATAACCCAGCAACATTACCAGCCCTGCGATGGAAACAGTTCTTGCCTGCATTTTTTCAGCCTGGTTCACCCCGGAAACGATAGCGGCAGCACCACCTCCGTTTTCCCGGAGCGTTTCCATGACGCTACTAGCCATTACGCCCCCATTCACGATCAACACCGTCCCGTTGCCCATATCGATGGTAGGCTGTGCCGTGTTATTGGTGTCGATAGTAAATGGTGCCATGGACTGGAAGCCTTCGATGCGCCCTAGTAGGACCTCCATACTTCGGAAAGCCACGGCCGGGGCGTCCTCCGTCAGGAAATGACCCGCCGGCGCAACGGCGATGTATGTCAGGCCTCTCTCCTTGTGGGCCGTTCCGATGACGCCCGCACCAGCGACGGTGGTGAAGTCTTCATTGACGTGATATGGCACATACAGGGGCTCCAAAGGACGGGACTGGAAACCCATCATGCCACCGAACGTCAGGTTCTGGATCGAAAGCAGTGTGCCATCCGAGATGAGGACAAAGTCCTGGCTGCCGTGGCCGAGAATCACGTTCTGGGTCCGGTCGATGATGTTGGGAATCACAGGCTGCGACCCTGGACCGTCGACCACCGAGGTGTCTGTCCCGTTCACGAAGACATCATCGTTCGTGCAGAACAGCCATTCCTTGTCGGGCGGCGCGTGGATGACGGCTTTGACGTCCGGTCGATTGAAGTATACCGGCCCTGACCCGTCAGGGACATACATTGTGCCATCACTGAAGCCCAACGGATCATATTTGATGGGGCAGAGTTGGGTGATCGTATACGGAGAAAAGCAAGGATTGACCTCAGTTGCGGCGCTGAACACATCGTTGAAAAGGCTGCAACCATCGAGGTAGTTCACCTGATCTGCTTCAACTCCAGGTAGATTGGACGGTTGTCTTTCGGCTGGTGGGTATACGATGTATTTCTCGAGGTAGTCCTCGTAGCCGCACGTTGTGGAGGCGTTTCTTAAAGAAGCTGTGAAAGTGTCGTTGAAGCCAAAGACGTCTGACCAGGTTGATGCAAAACTGGCGGCCGGAATGTCTTGAGCAATAGGGTTATTCGAATACAATCCGTCAAATATTTGCATTCTATTGGACGTTGTCAGTACCTCATCACTCTTTGGGGAACGACAGGATGAAAAGAGCACTGCTGGACCTTTTCATACTGTCTCTGGAAGTCTGCAAGGGGACCAAAAGCGACGTGAGAAGTAGATTTTCATCCACAAAAATCCAACAAAGGAGCGAGACCCTGAAGAGACCTACCCTGTGACGTTGAAAAACTGCGGGTCATTCGCATCGAGCATTGCTGAGGCGATATAGGGACAATACATGCCGCTGTAGGAGCTGCCTGTAATGTAAATCTTGTACCCCTGAAGGGCAAATGTATTCACGAAATTCCGCCAGAAGCCTAGGAACTGTTGCGCGACATCGAACTCATTCCTTGCTGTCACTGTTCCTTGGGAAAAGCCCGAGCCGATGGGCTGGTCGATCCAGACCATGTTGGTGAGCCGATGCCATGACCTGTCCCCGTGTCAGCATCTACCACGTCGTACGGGTTACACGCACGGGATCCATCCTACCATTTGTTCCGGATAGGCTTGAACACGCCTGGCTGCCAGAGAAACGGGCCATTCTCGCTCATAAGCTCGCCGATCGAGGAACATCCGGGCTGTACCTCTGATCAGCTACGGCTCTATCAAAGGCATGCATGCAGCTTAGACCTAGTAGATCTTACTCCGCCGGTGAGCCAGATTGTGATCTCTTTCCCTACGGTCTGGTTCTCCGATGGGAAGAACCAGAAGAACAACTGGTTGATGTCGTCGGCGTTCTCACTGATGGGAAGACTTCCCGCGTAGGACTCGCCCACGTCGAAATCAACGTTTGGCAAGGCACTGCCGTTGACGACAAAGCCTGAAGCAGTCAGTGTTAGCCCACACAGTCAAGCCTCGACAGCCTCCAACTCACTCTGCGTTTGCGGTGTCAGGAACTTCGGCGTGGCTTGTCGTGGAACTGGCTGTGGCTGTCCCGGGAGCGATGCGAGCACCTGCTCCGACAGAGGCGGCCTTAGACTTGGTAATCTGAGAGTGGCGCTGGCGACGCCGGCCAGGAGAAGCTGTGCGAACCAGCGCATCCTCAAAATTGTGCCTGCACGTATTCGAAAAGTAGACAGCGATATCGTGTGTTGATGGAGATGGAAGCTTCCGGGAGCTGGACGTCGATCGGAGGAGTTCCAGCAGCCTTATTTAGGGTCGACGTTGATATAAAGTTGGGCAGGGGTCCATTGCTATACCCGCCCATGTCTGAGGAGGAAGTTTGTGGAGGTTCTTGGCACTTCCTACGAACACACCTGCAGGCGCCGTCGACGTAACCGTGGCTATGAGCCGCCAGCCACTGCCTCTTTGTTTGGGCACCTGCTGTAACAAATATCTGGGCTATTGGGCTCCTGGGGTGCCCAGGTAGTGGAGTAGCGAAAGGAGCGACCGAACGGTGGGGGTGTTGATATATAGTTATGTTGTGAGAACGGGACCGAGACTTGTTGGACTCTTCCTCTTCATTATCAGCAATACTACTGTGCTGGCCGCAAGTTATCAGTATCAGGCTATCCAAAAGTAAGCATTCCCTAGGTACGTTAGCGTGGTTGAAGATCAAACTCCGCCAAGGTTTCGATGCCGCTCAAATATCCCGACGTCGAGACCCCGGATGAGACGGAGGAGCATGGGTAGGGGACCAAAATGCAACTGCTACATTACTTCGAACAAGGTCTCTGAATAGAGTCGTGCTAAGTAAATACTGGCAGTCTATCATCTTAGCTTTTCTATTCTATGCATTCCGGCCGATCTATCTATTGCATGCATGACCATGTACCTGGTTTACACCCTTGCGCAAGTGGCCTACCACAGCTCCACCAGATGATACCTCTTGCCTTTGGGAGGGGCCTTCCATATCATCGTCGCACTTTGGCATTGGGGAATGTATGGAAGAAGCGCACAGTGGCTAACCTCAGTTCGAGACGGGCGAGATGAAGGCCGATGCAGACTGTGACGTGTCAGGAAATACATTCTGAGAGTATAGGAAGAAAGACAAAAATATAAAAATAAGGGAATAGTAAAACTCCAGCTTGACCTATTCAGAGAGCCGCCACCGAACGGCATCATCGTTTCCTCCGTCGGGGCAGCCCACCTCGAGGGGCCGAATCTCTCTGGATCCGGGAAGATGTTGGGATCCCGATGCAAACTGTACGCTTGTGTGCAAATAGCCGAGCCACCTGGGAGGTAATGGCCGAAAAATTTGGTGCCTCCAGGAGGGACGACGCGAGGTAGGCCGGATGGGATCACAGGATGGAGTCGGATTGCTTCTTCGATAGACTGGTTGAGGTAAGGTGATTGTTGCAGGTCAGAATCTGTGTAATCCTGAGGAAGCTTCTGGACCTCCTGGATAAATTTGTCTCACTTCAGGGTCCCTGCAGGAGTGAGCGTAACCGCAGTTGGTCCGGGCCAATACGAACAATTGGTCCTGGACAGATATCAGCATCTTGACCAACACACAATATAAAATAATGATCTCGTACGACGTACCGTATCTCTCATGTAGGGTGTGGACATATTTCGTTCTTTTGCCTGCAAGCCAGTGGGACCTCAAGATATACTCCGTGAAGTTTGAGTACCAGGGGCCCGGCACTTTCGCAGGTAAAGGACTTGACAACACGCTGAACACATAGGCTAGTGCAGCGATCGCAAGCGCTGTCAGGGCAGTGTAGTGATAGTCTACGCTGGTGATCAGTGTGTTTGCCATGATGAGCCCTGGTGAACTCGTAGAGAAAGCTATGGGATGATTGTACATACGAAACGACAGGAGTGAGTGTCGCCTGAACATCTTTCAACCAATTGCATGATGCCCTACCTGCGGTTGTTTTGGCCCATCCCAACCCCTGACGAGCACGGTATTAGTTGTTTTAGTGGCGGTCCTTACACGAGTATATCCGTGCCTTTGGCGACCGACCGGTCTCAAAGCGCGATGAATGTATGCCGTAGTAGCTTGCTAACGGAACGGGAGTTATCTCACGACCGACAGGACGGTGCTTAAGGGATGGTTCGAAGACGCGAGCAACTGGCATCTGGCATAATGACTCATGATATCTTTGTGCCAGGTGGTATTTCATGAATGTCGAACGCGTGAGGTTGTGCTACGGATTACCTAGTTACCTAACAAGCGACCCAAGATATTTCAACGAAGTACCCGCAAAAGCCCAGCTCCAGACCAATAATCCAGGGTGCTCTGTTCTTGCGTGTTTTGTTTGGATCTCTGAGCCACCTTCCATGCCTCGAGATGGTACCGACCACTACCATCGAATACTGCACTCTGAGAAACATGAGAAGCGAACCACAAAGCTGGCTGATATTGAAGGCAAAGTTGCGACGGAGTTTCTTCGGCCCAGATTCTTCAAGTCGATAAATCAACCAGAGTTCATACAGTCGATCCTCCCAACCAAGGCCCATCCCAGTCATAGGTTGCAAATTTTGACGATCCGCATCACTATACATCTTTATTGCTTCGGATACCAGGTATGCCTTACCGTTATGGAAATTCCAGTTGAGGGGGCTTTCCTCTGAGCCATACTTGTTCCACCTGGCCCAGCGGTTTTCACTGCAGCCACCAAGCTGCTGGTATAGTCCGACCCAGCGGACTTTGAACTCGAACATCTTCGCCAAAACTAGATGAAATTGATGAACTTCAATTTCACTTTTGATAAAAGAAAGCTTGAAAATATAGAAAAGATCTTCCTTCTATTTTGAAAACTAAAAACCATAAGATTTAGTTCTGTTCAAAAGATAAAGTCGTAGGTAGATATCTTATACTTTACTGAGCTAAGACGAACCATACGAGCGCATAAACGAGCTATGAGTAGCTGTAACACAGCGAAGTGAAACTATACAGCTGTGAAAAGAGTGTAATAAAGCGTAGAGAATTACAAATGGGAATGTAGGAGGTTCAGCCGGCCTGGATGGCTACGTAGGTATAGGCGTGCGACCCTAATTCTGACGTGATTCGCCACATTTGCGTCAGAGTCCTAGATATTGTACACTAGTCGTGGAAGGGGTGATGGGGGCATGGCGCGGCCATAAATAGTAAATCTGATAGACCGGTGCAGAGACTTGGATTTTTCCTTTTCATTATCAATTTATCCCCGTTTGGTTGACCCAAACAACAGTATCTGTATTACCTACCTACCCAGCCTACCTATCTAGGTACTTATAGTTAGGGATGCACTGAAATTCAAAAGGGTTCTACGCTCAAGGTCAGGGTTGGCAGCATTGCTAGTCTCCTTAAGAATAAAAATAGATACTAGTTAAGTCTTTCTTGAAGAGAAAGAGAAAGAAAATGGAAAAGGTTCTTAACAGGGGTAAAACATATTTAGCGAAATATGAAATCGAAATTAAATGATCTGTAATATCGGCGAAGAGATTTAAGTGTAAAGTCTATTATGTGGGACTATACCAGCTGCTGGGTGTAACAAGTATGGCCCCTTTCCTCTCCAGTTCGAAAATACGAAATATTATCTCCATCACCTCTTCAACTACATCTCTCCGTCTCAAAACTATCACTACTATAGTCTGGCCTTCTCGGATTATCAAGTCACACCGTGCTACTCGCAGGCGATGATCCATGAGCTTACTGCGTTAATACTTGTGGTGTCCGGGCGGCTTACCTACCGCCGTCGGCGTTTGCACTGACGCCGTGTTGCGCCGTACGCTTGTGTGGTGCACAGGCTGTATTCCTATATCCTGTCACACGCCGATTTCCCCGGAGACAGTAACTGGGCACGAATGGCGATGAGCCATACGGAGGGATGCCAAATTTGCGCAGTCACCGGGTATCCGTACTTAGTGATTTGGACAACGTGTTTGAAGATCGAAAATGAGGCTTTTAAGCCGTGACAATGATTCCGAAACGTGCATGGCTTTTTATAGCACGTCGGGGGATAAACAAGTTTAGCGAGCGCCACCAAACAAGCCAAGATTGTAGTAAGTTACCTGGTGCTACGCTGTAGGCCTTCGTATCGCAGGGAACTACCTATATTCGTGACTCAGGGCACAATAGTGGCGCCGTACGTCTTGATAGAAGATCGGACTGCCCGAGAGACAAGAAGCTCTGACTCTCAAGTCTTTTAAAATCCTTGCCAGTTATTTAATTGAACAATTAGCATGTCATGTACTATGGTACAGGTGTATAATAGATGCCCTTGATATCACGAAAATCTCCAGAAGCTGTGGCCTTCAAGGACTCTTACTATCCCAAGCACTGTCATTCGTTTTTGAGTCTACCAAGTCCACCATTCGGCTTCCATTCGCTAATTGTTTTTGAAAGGTCTTGATATTTCAAGTCATGTTGCCATGCGGCCATTAGACTCTTTCGTTCTTGCCTCCATCATTATGGTGCGACAGGCCTATGCGGCAGCACTCCCTGCCACGGAAGATGACCTATCGAGTGTGCTGAAGGGTATTATTGGTGCGGACAACGACGATTCAACAACCGTCTCGATCACCTCAGACGACATTGTTTCAACTGTTCCCCTGGAAGACTTCGGCAGGTTCATGACTCTCTCCCTCCAGGACGTGACAGATGACCCAGGACTTCTCAACATTACAAGCATTTCGGACTTTGTAAACGGCGGCAGCGTCGGCGAGTCCAAATTTGCGGTCCCAGAAGTCAAAGAGTCCTCCGCAGCATCAACATGCACCTCTCCTCGAACCCGCGTCGAGTGGCGAAACTATACCGCCTCCGACCGAGAGGCCTTTGTCGATGCTATATCCTGCCTCACTAATCTCCCTTCCGCCGGGAGTTCTTATTCTCCTTCTACCAGCCGCTACGAGGACTTCGTTCAGACTCACCAAAATATGACTACTCAAGTACACGGTAACGGCATTTTCCTTCTCTGGCACCGTTATTATGTCTACGCGTTTGAGCAGGCCCTGCGCACGGAATGCGGTTTCGATCGTGCTATGCCATGGTGGGATGAGACGCTGGACAGCGGCAAGTTGTAAGTAGCTCGCTCTTTCTCAAAGAGCGCCTGAATTGTTCCACGCTACGGAAGTTGCACAATGTATCACTTCAGGGTCCGAGACAAGGTTCTAACACAAAGCAGCCATCTATCGACTTTGTTCACCAATGAATACTTCGGAACGCTGCCTGGCCCAACGAACGGAAGCGGTACTTGTGTGACAAATGGAAAATTCGCGAATATAACCTGCCACATCGGTCCTGGGACGAATAATGTCGAGCACTGTCTTTCGCGAGCTGTAAATGGTAGGCTGCCCTCCATCTATATGTAACAGCAGCTCAAGCTGTTCTTTCAAAAAGTCCCAGAATATATCTCTTGACGCACTCTCTGATACAAAAGCAGAGAGCATGACCGCCCAGTCCAGTACTTCTTACGTCAACTATTGCGCCCAGGCTTCAAGTACAGGCGCGTTTAGCAGCTGCGCTGAAACTGGACCACACGCGTGGGCTCATAATGGTATTGGCTCGGTAATGTAAGTTTCCATTGTCCTGAGTTCGAATTCTTTCGGAGCTTTCTCCCATACATCCAAGACATTGGAGAAGCCTCGGCATAAACATTCCCCGAGACACAGTGTTGCTAGGCTTGCTAATCAAAGTCTCACAGGGCTGATGTGTATGCAAGTCCGAGTGACCCGATCTTTTTCATGCACCACCTCTTCGTAGACCACCAGCTGGCGTCTTGGCAGCAAGCCAACAGCACACGGCAGCAGACTGTTACCAGTGCCTGTGACAATAGCAGTGATCCATGTACTAATGCTGTGACATTGGACACTCTAGTGGACATGAATGGGCTGAGGGCGAACGTGAAGGTTGGGGACATTCTAAATACGCAGAGCGATGTACTGTGTTACAAATACGACTATTATTATTAAGAGCCTTAGGAACAAATGTTAGGATCAAAGCGAAAATACTACTCAGCTAGAGCAATATGCAGAGGCAGCTGAGACCTGAGGGAAAGTGGGATGCTACCACTTCATCCTATGGACCTACCTAGTGTACTAAGTAATGCAAACTCGGACTACATCCTCTATGATAGCCTAATGAACTCTACTTACTAAGCAAGATCTATCCCGCTCCACTAGGCTGGGTGTACTGGGGGCCCCTGGCTCAATGAAAGACTATTCGGCTTTACTAGTAAGAACCTACTTTAGTATCTCCCCGATCTCACTTCAGTACTATTAAGAAATCTTTTATACAAAGAAAGCAGCGTTCAGTTGTAGAGGCTAGTCATTCCATCAACTGTGGACCACCTCGGCTATAAAAGTGGCCTCCCAATCACACCCAGCCGTCAAGCACTCCATCCTCCAGAGTTTCCTGATTCCTGAGCTTCCTGGTTGGGAACCGCAACTTGTGATGCTCGAATAATCACCGGGTGTTGCAGTTCCTGTTCACAAATGCAACGTCGATTCACCCAGTAGCAGCGACAAGTTTGGTGATTCAAGGACAAGTAAACTTTCGCAGGAGGCTGCCCGAGACTGACAAGACAGGAGACAGTTTCATCGACCAGGCACTTAAATCAACCTTCAACCTTCAGAGCAAAAAATCCCAACACTACTGAACCGCTGAAGATGGTGTGTCGTGGCATTGAGATTGGCCTGCTGACTGTCAATGTTCTGGAGCAGCCCGCTCGAGGACCAGAGAGGAATTGTGGACACGAGAGGAGAGTTGACAGATGTGGTATCAGTAGGACCAGGTTTTGAGAACAAGCAACTACAGTAAAAATAGGAAGCAAGACGTGGCGACAGTTTCAATTGTTCTCATACCTATCCAATCTACCATTAATACTCGGCCGCTAATCAACAATCATTGCGTGACAAGAGAGGCTTTCTTTACTATGGTATCGTACTAATCTTTTGAAGGACCGTAGTGGAAAACCGGGTCCCGTCAGACAAGACCCCGCACAGGTTACTATGGTAGAGTTGTGATGATGATACTGTGTAGGTCCATATTACCACACGAGCGGGTTCACTGAGAAGTCGGAAAGATAGTCCCGCTAGAAGACGACTCGTAGGAGCAAGATGACCCACTCCCGCCAAGTTGTCTCTTCCTTGCAGCATCCAATCAGGCTCTACAACGATCTTCTTCAGTTAGTCGACGATTCAGAATCACTGCTACCCTTTCAAGTTGTTCCACTAGTGCGAGGCGGTCTACTACAGTAGCACGCAAGGATTAGAAATTTGACACCTGAAGGACCCAACCTTCTGAGACTAGCAAAAATTAACCTCAGTGGAAGGGCGGCAAAGGAGGCAAAGGAGGTAAAGGAGGTAAAGAAGCCACGAGAAAAGCCTGGGGCGGCATACCAGGCAGTACTAGGCAAGTTCTGCTCTCCGGGTAGACGTAGAGCCAAACCCCTCAAGCAAGCTCAAGCCCACGTTTCCGAGCTTCCAATCTGCGAGGATCAAGAGGGACCAAAGAGAGGTGCATTCAAGCACTCCGCAATCATACAGGCCCACTTCCATTGGAGCGTTTGCGATCCGACATACAGTGGCGGCTATCAACTCAATCTTGCAGCTCATATGCATATTCAACCGCTTACCGAGCCAGAACAAGCTGGACAACACAAGCACACTGTTGTGCTCATCAACAAGGATGGTGATATGCCCCTGCTGATAAGGTTGATGCCGCCTTACTAACACGGCCTGCACTTGTAGCCACAGTACGTACAGTCACAAAGCTTAAGTACCGGCTCTGACTGTGCATGGCTTGCTACAAAAACGACTCCAATGATCCATCCATTTTCTTCTCATCCCTGCAAGAACAAGCATGCTGGGGTTACAGTGGCAGGGTGGGAGTGGATCCCCGCAAAATACAAACGGCAGATCGGGGACAGGGCCACATCCAACGTTTGGCTAAGCTTCTTGACAACCTCCACCAATTCTGCCTCCCAGCCGGTTCTCTGATTTGGGATCCGCTGGGGATGGACGAATAGGCTTGACAGAATGCCAGCATCTCTTGGCATGCGATGTAGTTGATGTGTTTATATACCCTGCGAAATCCCAGACCACATTTTCTGACACCAACTGAGAGGCACATCGTCGTCGATCCTTCAGACTTTTCTCTTACTCGTGTACACGCCCGTCAGTTTGCAACATGGAAGAACATTCAACGCCTCATAGGCACTTGGCACACAGGTAGGTGACCAGCAACCTAGGCCTTTCATCCAGTCGCACAAAAGCTGACTTGGAATCCAGCCATGCGCACGAAGAGGATATCCCAGGGACGGTCAATCTGCGAGCTCAAGGTGAGGACATTTCCATTCCAATGTACGAGGAATTGTGGGAGAAACAGCTGACAATGATTTTTTATTTATTAAAAAAAGAGGGTGACGACACAGGGTATGGACAGGCGCTGTTTCCCGTACCAGCAGAGGATCCCAATGATCCGCTACAAGTCAGCATCATAGTCTCGCAGCGTGCATGGGAAGAAGAACCCGAGTCTGACTTTCGTGGGAACAGTGGTCAAACTTGAAGAAGACGATGATCCTCACTGTCTGCGCCCTCTATTCTTTCCTGGGCAATTCGTCACTTTTGGGTCCTTCGGTCTACATTGAGATCTACTCTGAGGAGTTTGGCGTCTCACCGAACACAGCATCCGGGCTGATTAGCTACGCTAACCTAGCGTTTGGCTTCGGTGAGTTCATACAACTGCAGGCGATTCTCGGACACCACACTGAAAGACGGCCCAGGCTCGCTTTTGCTCGTGCCTCTGTACCACAAATTTGGCAGACGTCCGATCATGCTGTTCTCCTTACTCTGCTACTGCGCTGGCCTGATAGGCGCCTCGCAAGCCACCTCTTACGGGGGATTGATGGCGGCGCGCATCATTCATGGCTTTGGCTCAAGTGTCTGTGAAGCTTTGCCCGTACAGCTAGTCAACGATATTTTCTTTCTGCACGAACGTGGTCAACGGATTGGTTACTATACAAGTAAGCCACCTCATACCCTCGGTTTAGGACTGCTCCAGCGGAGACCGGCATATACTAATCCTGTTGGTGGACAGTCGCTTTATGCTTCGGTTCTACCGGTCCCCTGTTTGCTGGATACATGCTCAACGGCGGCTACTCCTGGAGACTTTTCTTCTACGTTGAGTTCGCTTTTGGGTGTGCTCTTTTTGTTGTTGCTTTCTTCGTGGTCGAGGAGACAACATACCACCGCAAGTTGCCACAGGACCTTTCAGATGGCCCTGATATGACAGAAAAGTCTCCCCCCTCGCCCATGGAAACAACCGTTGATTCAGACGCGAGTTTGCCACCGCGGAAGACATTCACCCAGCAACTGAAGTTTTGGGGTGTATACGAACGAGATGCGGACTTCTTCCTAATGATGGCGCGCTCCTTTACGTACTTCCTCGTCCCTCATGTCCTTTGGGTCGTCACAACTTACGGTAAGCCGAACCCACTACCCATTTTTGTCTCCCACATCGGCCACCATTGAGCGACGGGGAGATGAGGTCACTCAGTCTAATATACCTTCTGTCCAGGAATCTACATCGGCCTGGGCGCACTTACATTCAACTATATCATGCCGTTAAAGGTCACCGCACCACCATACAACTGGTCTCAGCTCAACAGCGGTCTCATCTCCGTTGCTACCATCATCGGCTACGGACTGGCTATTCCTTTCACTACGTCTTCCGACCGCCTCGCCGCCCGTTTAACCAAGAAGAACAACATGATCCGTGAAGCCGAGATGCGCCTTGGTGTTTGCCTTCCAGCCATGCTTCTGGCCCCAACAGGGTTGATTGTGTTCGGGTTTACCGCGCAACGCAATCTGCACTGGATCGGGTACTTCGCCGGTGTTGTCTTGACACAGTGGAGCTCTTACTTCTACTTCACATTTGTCCTGAGCTACGCTTTGGACAGCTACACCGCGAACACGAGCGAGATGCTGATAGCGATGAACCTGGGAAAGCAGGCCATCAGCTTCGGGATGGGTATTGATATCCTGGAGTGGGTAATTGAGAATGGTTATGCCGTGATGATCGCCGGCGTCTTTTGCGGCGTGTTGTTGGCAAACAATCTTGCCCTCGTCGCGTTCATGCTTTATGGAAAGAAAATCAGGGTATTCATGGCCAAGACATGGTTGGCGAGAATCCACAAGGACAGCGTCAGGGAAGTGATGACAGCTTGAACATTCCGCGGGACAGGGAACCCATAACCTGAAGGGGATACTGAGAACGGCCAGGGACTGAGAGAGGACTTGGCACCTGCCTGATAATATCGAGCTTCTTGATTTATTAATATTAGTTGAAAGTCTTATTTTGCAAATTTGCGGCTGTAAAGATGTGTGTCTTGGGTCGCATGCCCAGAGTACTAATCCATATAAATATGAAGGTGGAATGTGACAATTTAGACAGGGTTTCCCTTCTCACGGACAACTGCAGCTTGGTTTGACCAGCATTGCACATAACAGGCCTACAAACGACTCTCCACTCCGAGATAGCTTCTATTCGTTCTCCCTCCTGGTAGGTATAATTTTCTCACATGCTATCACTGCTTCTACCTCTTGAAAGATCTACAGAGGAAATATTCCCATATAGGTGCCTTGGGTGACTCATGGCCTTTTGATCACAGAAGATGTCGAAGACCGAATATTTCGACAAGTCAGTGAAGCTCAGCTCGGCAGTGCAAATTCGCCTTTGTTGACACATTGAGCTCACTAGTACACAAAAGACTCTAGTCTTTGGATATAAGGAGCCCCCATATGGGCAGGCTGTTGAGTGGGAGATCATGAGCGGTTGCTGCTAACAGATTCCTGAGCTACATGATGGCTTCACTGCTCGGGGACTACTTCACATGAGACTATCCTGCCACGAACAGCCTGGCTCTTGATACCACCGTCGAATAATAGTTCTTTTGAAAAATATGTGCTGTTTTGCCGCCTGCTGGTCAGCGAAATGGTGAAGTGCCACTAGGCTGTGATCAGCCATGAATTCAAACCTTCTGTCATGGTGAAGGGCTTCATGTTGCCCAGCAGCGACAAGCTACATCACACTACCACAGTGTGGGTGGGTAGCAGAGATTCAACTTAAATTAGGTTGGCAAGCTGCCAGCCTGTTATGCTATTAGAGACTCTATTAATGCTGAGACTGCTACAATCTTAGCTATGTGGTTTCCATCCGAATACCATAGAATCTGCTGGCCCATGCGCTTTAGGAAGTGGGGTCAGGCTAAACTCAGATCTGGTCTCTTTAAATGCCCCCCTCCCCAAAAAAACCCCCTAAAAAACAAAAAACACTTGTAGATCTATTTATAGATCTATCTTCCCTAGTTGCAGAGAAAGAGTAAAAATTCTATTCGACAAGGTAAAGGTTGTATATAGCCTCGACCCACAGCCGTACTACAATAACTACAGGGATATAAGCACTGCTAAGGATAATATAGCCACAGGCCTATAAGGATATCACTGTCTTGCCCTAGGATCTAAAGATATTATCAGGTCGTATAAAGGAGAGTTGTAATTATATTATCTTAAACCAACCTTTTCATACCTTGCCTTGTATATTCACATTTCTGCTAAACTATTAGGTAACGAGAGTTTCAGTCCAGGTTGCAGCTTCTGCAAGAGATCCTATCCCAGCCCCCTTTACTATTGTGACTGGAAAGACAGGGTAATAGTATGGCGGAATTGCTAATGTGCTTATATTGTTCGCTGAGAGCTGTAATGCAGGGCATCTTGCAAAACAAAAGGAAAACTTCAGAGATCTAATAAAATCTCTTGCGAGATAACAGAAAATTTGAAGAGACGACGAATTCTCTCAAGAGACGACGAATTCTCTCAAGAGACGACGAATTCTCTCAAGAGACGACGAATTCTCTCAAGAGACGACGAATTCTCTCAAGAGACGACGAATTCTCTCAAGAGATGACGAAAGTTTGAGACTTCATATTAGAATTTTTCGTTCTTTCCTGTGGGTCGTAGACTCCTACATCCTGATTCTTGCAAGCATTTCCAAAACCCCCCATCTCCCATTTCCTCCTGTCAGCCACCTTATGCTCACATCATACAGACACTTACATTATGGATTTCAGAATTGAGATCAAAATGCTTTTGAGCACCATTCCAAAGGAGCAAGATGCACTTGCCAGCAGCAGTACCACACAGACTAGTCAGACAGCTTCGTGTAGGTTCACTCAACATCTGTGGTTCGTCAATGCCGATGGATACTGATCCAAGACTTCAGTAAACAACGATTCAGGAACTCCTTTTGTTGTTACATCTGTGTCCGGCAAGGGGCAAGGCACAATATCAACCAATTTCATCGAGGCAAACCGCATCCTCCTGCAAGAGTTGCCTGTCATCACCCTGAATCATAGGGGAAGAAAGGGTCCAAATGGTGCCTGGCTGCTGTGCCTTTTACGAGAATACGTCAAAATTTCCACTGAAGCTCGTTCCGAGTTCATGAAACTCCACGCGTTCTCGAGCCCCGAAGACCGCCAGGAAATGCGTGCTGTCCTCCAGACTGGGAATGCTGACCCTTCTGGTCAACCAGACGGCCTGATCAGTAACGAAGAGGTTGAACTTGTCATCAAGGTTGACGAGATTTTCCAAACCAACTCTTTCGGAATGTCGCTCTACTTGAAATCGGCCCGCTTCAACCACTCTTGCATTCCGAACGTTGGCATTACCGTCAAGAACAAACGTCATTTTCTCTTCTCTCTCCGAGACATCCAGCCGGGAGAGGAACTGACGGTCGCTTACATCCAGACTTTCCTTCCACGTGAGGTTCGCATCAAGACATGCTTAAGAAGCTGGGGATTCAGATGTCAATGCCCGGTTTGCGACGAGAACGATCCGTCTGTGGACACTGCGGCTCACGAGGCAAAGTTGGCGGAGTACCGTCAGCTAAAGGACGACCCCTGCATCTCGGCAGGAGTCGACATCGTCAACACCGGGTTATCTAAAGAAGACATCTATCAAGCCCTCGAACGATCGAAGCGCCGCAAGGAAATCCTCAAGGACCTTCCTGATGAGCACCGAGCTTACTATGAAGAGTAAGCTTGCGACATCATATCCCAGATGAGCAATGGAGAAGTGCGAGCAAAAGCAAGAATTTGTTACAAGGAGCAGTCTTACGATCTCAATTGCCTTGCACTTCTTGGATTGGTTGTCTTTGACTAATGTTCTCTATGGGACAGATGCCTCATCTACGTCGAGCTTTTAGTGCAGAAATGGGACCGTCTAGGCGACGAAAGCGAGCTTGATGTCGAGATTGATGCCGCCATAGAAGCGAACGAACTGGCAGAATCACGACTTCCCATTTACGACGATACGGGAGTGAACATTGATGTCCTGGAGGCGACGCTGGTGGGTGCAAGAGGCAGACTGGGCCAAGCTGGATCCAGCCAGCAGGCGGGATAACCACAAGCAGAGAGTGTAGGAAGCTATTTAGCAGGAAGGGGGGGGGGGTGATTAGGCGTGATTGATGAACGTATGAACTGGTTTTCCATAGCGTTCCTCGTATTGAGGCAATGGACTACGCAGGAGTGCCAAATACTTACCTTCAATAGAACAACAGTTTTACCAAGCGGATTGGCTTGCCCGATGCTCCCATGCCACTTGGCGTCATGGTGCCCATTTTCTGATCAGTTTTCCCAACAGAGACTACTGAATGAGCGTGTTCTTGCCAGTCGCGTCAGGCCCTAGCTTCGCTCGACGTTTGACGGGGAACCGATGGAATGAGCCAGCCATGGCATGACTTTCAGATTAGACCAAGATGAAGTGGGTTCACAAATGGCAAGCCCCAGATCGGTGAAAGGCCTTTGCAGGACAGCATCCACCGGCATCCACGTTGTGGTGTAACATCAAGCGGCCTGGACCGATGTCATGGCCACGGCCAAGATATCCTCTCAGCTCACTGCAACCTTGAAACCTGTCCATTTTCGATCTTTCCGGCTCCGACAATCTGCAGGGAGATCAAGTAACTCGGGGTAGGGAGTGTGGTTGGTACGCACGGATCCACACAATTCATGGGGCACAATGGTAAGGGACAATATCAAGGCCATCTTATTTCACAACACCACAAATTGACATCTTACAGTTCGCGCTCCATTTTCTCAGGATTTCATAATGCTCACTAATTCCCATTCTCAGGTTCTGATTTCCAGAGTTTCTGATATTGTGCGCCAGAGAAACTCATTCTCGCAACACTCAAAATGGGGCAGACGAGAATCTTCCCCTTCATCTGGTAGCCTTCATCAGCCACAATACGAAGAAACCCTCGCTCCTGCATTTCAAATGGCTCCTCCATGAGACTACTTAACAGAGACGTGTCTTAGAACTTTGTTAAACGTTCGTCCGTCGCCCTCCTCTTCACCTCAAGATCTCAACTGCCCGCCCTGACTCTGAAACCGAGAGCACATTCCACCCAACAAGCCTCCACATTTCACATTTTCTCCTTCCCTTTCAGTATCGTCCTGAACTGTTAGTAAAAAGGCTACCTTCTATTTGCGACTCTGTTGTGTGACGGTTACACACAGAAGTGGTGACGAAGAATCTCTATCCAACTCGGCCTGGAGCGCCCGGTAGTCGACAATTCCACCGACTGGTAGGTCCACCCTTGGAAACCACCGAGATACAAAACCGAGATACAAAACTGAGATACTGATAGACCGGCAGATCACGTAACCGATTGTGATCCGAGCCACTTCCATCTACCATGGCTGATTCAAGCCTGGACCTCACGGCCACGTCCATGGTGGACCCTGTGAATCAGACCATCAAACTCGCCTTGCCAGGTGGATACACGATTCCCGTCTCAACGTTGTCGGTCGACCAGAACACTACGACCATGATTGTGCAGACCATAGGTTATGGTGTGGAGATTGGCGCCTCTATTGTGATGTTAGCCGTCATCCTGGTTATGACCCCGAAAACCAAGTTTTGGCGGTTCCCAACCTATCTCAATATCGCGGCACTCTGCAACAACATCATCCGTCTCATACTGCTGGTCATCTATTTCGAGTCCTCCTGGGTTACCTTCTACGCCCTGTACAGTGGAGACTACAGCTATGTCACCAACACCGATCTCGCCAACACGATTGCATCCACGATCTTGGCCGTCCCCCTGAACATTACGATCATGTGGGCTCTTATCCTCCAAGCATGGGCCATGGTGAGATTATGGCCTCAGGCGTACAAGTGGGGCATCTTCCTCTTGTCGGTCGTCCTGGTGCTCCTTGAAATAGGATTCATGGGTGCAGCTGAGGCGTACCAGATCATACAGATGTACTTGCCGCCTGAAGAGGGATACGAGCTCATCGTCGACAAGGCGTGGGCGCGTTACGGCTTTCTTGGCTTGGAGGTGACCTGCATCTGCTGGTTCTGCTTCTTGTTCATTGCAAAGCTGGTCACACACTTGTGGAAGAACCGCAGCTTCCTGCCGACGACGAAAGGACTTGGAGCGATGGACGCGTTAGTTATGACCAATGGTGTCCTGATGCTCATTCCTGGTAAGCCTTACTCCCTCCCCAGCGCTCACTCACCCTCCCCCCCCCCAACCTCGACCGAGCTAATGCAATCTGCATAGTCTTCTTCGCCGGCCTGCAGTACTCTTGGTCTACAGTCTTTCAAGCGGGCTCCATGGTGTACACATCCGTCATCGTCGTTCTCCCACTCGGCAGCCTGGTCGCCCAGCGCATCGCGGACCCCGCCGCCTTCAGCTCCGAGATTAGTGCCAGCGCACGAGTGAGCCAGAACCCGAACGACCGCTTTGAGGCCTACACATCCAACAAGAACACTCTTCTAAACCCCACCTGGAGCCAGTCGGACAGGGACAGTACCGTGTTTCCCGGACGCCATGGGAGCATCAATGCACTCTCCGGAAAGACGGGGGTCACGTCAACCGTCACAAGCGCGGCACGCTACAAGAAAATGGCCGGTGGGCCCATGGGCTCGGCTGACATCGAGTTGGCCAGGATCGATGCAGATCTCGAGGCTGGACAGGTGAGGGTTGATCGCGAGATTACGCTAGTAGAGACATCGGCAGGTCCGTTTCTGAGATGATGTTGGCCCTCAGGCACGCTGCACGCTGCACGCTGATGCTGTCATTAGTGGTCACATGAGCTTCGCCAGTCATCGGCCGGAGAGGATAAGGCCTCGTGGGCGCACGCTTGGAGCCACCGCAGGCCGGTTTTGCAGCCTGGATGATTGCAAGTGGGACGAGACGAGAAGCCTCCGGAAGTGCTGTCTGCGCAAGGACACGTTTATGGATGATTTCCAATGACATGCATTCAATTGGCAGACTTGCAGTCTTGAGCCTTGGGGACCAAGGCGGACTTACCGCAGTAAATATGAAGTTTTAATGCTTAGAGGTTGACGGAACCGTCCAACTCAGATATCTCATAGCCTTTATTGCTTCGATGCCATACATATCTCTCTTCTTTTCGCGAACGTCACTTCCCAGTTCTCCTCGTTTCCCGTTTCCCGTTTCCCAACGTGCAACAATCAATCGCATGTCTCTGATTCATGCCGTTCTTTCCTCGTTTTCAAGTTTCGCCTCTTGAGGACTTCATCACGTCAAGTCCATCATCCACAACATCCCAACACCCATTACCTCTCACTGCAACATTGTTCACCGGATCCAATAATACAAGCAGCCTTTGAAACTTCGTATTCAACAACAGAGTACAAGAAGAGTCAAGCCTCAAATAGGAGCCTCGAACCATTCCCCATTCCTTCCTCTCGGCCATGGTCGGATCTCTGCCCGTCGTACTCGAGTGGGGAGTGTATATAACATACGCTGCCATTCTCGGAGTCGTCTCCGCAGTGAGAACCTTCATTTGTATTGTCACTTACACCTTCATTACTGTCGCCATTGAAGTAGCCCGATACGCACGAATTCTGTCGCTCCGGTGGATTGAGCGCAAAGTACAGGAGTGGAATCGCAATGACAGAGTCGGTGAGGAAGCCGCCGGACAACGCGGCGCGCGAGACCAAGGGCCCTTCCCACACACACCATCACTCAAACAAGCTCACTTTGAGCTGTGAAAAGTCATCGAAGAGTCTGGATTCACCTTCTGACCCAGAGAGTGTCCCTGCCCGAGGTGGCCGAGCGTCTCCGTCTGTGCAGTCAAGATGGTCCAGTCATCGCGCCCTGCTCTTTTGTGAGGCTGGGTTGGGTGTGCCGGACGGATCCCAGGACAACCAGATGATCCAGCGCGAGAGTCGAGTGGGCTCAGGACCATCTACGCTGGCAATCCAGGAGTAGGTCTCCTCGGTACATGATCGGCGTCTGGATCTGGACGGTGTCAAGCAAGCAAGGGAGGATGGAAGTTCTCATAAAGGAGCCGAGTCAGACACTGTACCGTCCACAAACACAACATCTCCGAAGAGCCAAGGTGAGTGGCCTGCGTAGGTGTAATACGACGGAAGCAATGGTCTTCTTTGATTCCAGACAACATTGTAAACGGTAAATCACTAACTCCTTTGTTCCAAGCAGACCTTTACGAAAGCCGTGCCACAGTCTCCAGCCGGATTTCGAATTCCCTTGCACCATTACTGGCTGTTGCGAAAGCCAAAACATGGACTGTCACCTCCACCATCACTAAGAATTTGCCAGATCGCCATAGTGCGCCAGCTGATTGCCGTCCTACCACCATCGCAAGTACGGTCCAATCAAAGCCAACTGGCATTAAACCGGGTCAATCGGTTGTGGACACAAGTCGGACGTCCGTCTCGAAGCTACGAAAATCATTTAAGGCGGTGGTTCAGCTAGAAGCCGAGGGAAACAAGCTTAAGTCTGCGACAAGGTCTACAGAATTCCCACAAGTACTAGCTATCAAAGAGACTGTTCCACTTATACTAACCCACACGGTTGACGGGAGCCAAGACAGTCCATCTTTGCATGTGCTAGATGAACATACGTCGAAGGCTTCGCCGCAGGAGACGTCCATTAGACCTGCCACTCCTGTTTTTTTCCGACTCAAAACTCCTGTCTGGGACAATAAGTATGGCCGTCCCGCAGCATCCACACCTGGGAGTCATCCGCGCCGAAGCAAGAGATCCCAAGGCAGCTCAGTGAAAAGCTCACATTCGCGTATCAACACGCCTGAACCAACAAGCAAGCATGACGGGTCTCTGGGTGAGGATGTGTCGCCAACAAACTCTGAGGGTCCAGGAACACCGCGTCTGTTGAGCCCTGAATTCCCATCGACGGAGCATCATCAAACACTAGCCCCGCCAGAACAGGTTACCGAACTATGTCTCTCAATCACGCGAAAATTTTCGACTCCCACTGTCGAGGCACAAGCTAGGAAGCCAGTCTCCCCTACCCGGCGCAAGAGCAAGGTGGCCAACCTCAAAAGCATCCTCGATCGCAAGAAACTCCCAGTCGCCGCCTTGAGGGGCGGCCCGGAATTTTCTTCCCTGCCAACGGACAACACAATCACGACCGACCATACCCAGGTTCCAGCGCAGGCTGACAGTCAAGATATAAAAGCACCTCGAAACTCAATAGCAAATACAGGGACTGACCCTCGACAACAGGATAAGTCAGAAGACCAAGGAGTTCCGGTGACCTGCTCTTTTTTCCCAAGTCCATTTCGACACGAGTCCGCAGCTTTATCATCTCCTGTAAAGGAGAAAATCAGCATCTTCGAAGGCTTGGTCAAACCCGGTTCGATCTTACCCCATGATGCCGGAGAGAACACCAATGAAAGTCGATCTGAATCTCAACCATTTCTTACGGGAGCCAAAGTCCTGGACAGCAAGAGAAAATCCGTGGGCTGGCTGGCGAAGCCGTTCCGAAGGATGTCCATGAATCGTAGGAAAGGCACCACATCCTCAGATGTGACAATTGATAGCAAAGATGCGGGCATGACCGGGCTTTCCAGTGCTCATGAATCAAAGTCTCCAAACACAGAGTCCGATGAGCCCGCGTTGAACAGCCAAAGTTCCACGAAGACCGACGAGCAACCGGAGGCTCCGAATTAGGGGGACCGAAGCAACGGTGGTCAACGGAGCGGCAATCACGCTCGTTCGAGGCTGCTGAGAAAGATCTCGTCGACATTCAAGCGCAAGTCCACATCCCTGCAGCATTCCGGAGATCCAAGCACCCGTTTCACCACAAGCACCATCATGGAGGAAGGCGAAGGTCCTGCTCGTTCGACGTCCAAGAGTCCAAAGGCAGCTATGAAGGAGGCACAGCAGAAAGCGGCCGCTGAGTCACTTCGAAAACGTCTGAAGGCCGAACTACGTCCTGATTTGTCGACAGACGGGTTGCATCAAATCCCACTGAATGACGTAGCGGACGTGCACCACGATGATTCTGCCACCACAGAGGAGAATCTTGGGGAAAGGAAAGTGGGGCAGATGCCGTCGCTTGGGATTCGACGAGTATCGACTAAATGGGACAATGAGAATCCTTTCCATCCTTTACGGTCCCCCGGGGCCAAGACAGAGGATGGATTTGAGACGATCGCTCACAAGCGGCCTCGGGATCGTCAGGATGGAAGTGCTGAGCAAGAAGATGAGGAGACGGCGGATATGGCGACCTTCACCAGCGTCGCGCTGGCGAGCGCTCCCCAGTCTCGCAATGGCTTGCGAGACAGCGCTTCTGCACCATGGTTACACGCAGACAGTCCTTCCCATCACTTCCG